>OY748315.1:2087503-2166964 GCA_963556515.1 Nudaria mundana
ACAATAGCAGACGCCCGGCACTTTGTTCGCGTTTTTCGTTGTTGCAACATTTTTCTTTGCTGCTCCGCTCCTATTGATAGTAGCGTGATGTTATATAGCTTATATTACTCGCTAACAATGTAGCTTTATATTGGTGAAAGAATTATTCAAATCGGTTCAGTAGTTACGGAGTATATTCAATGCAAACAAGCAATCAAATATTTCCTCTTTATAATATACTAGCTGATCGCCGCAGCTCTGCCCGCGTGATTTAGTTTTCTCGTTCCCGGTTCCCGTGGGAACACATTACCGGGATAAAAAGTAGCCTATGTTACTCAGGGTGAATGTAGCTTTCCAATGGTGAAAGAATTTTTGAAATCGGCTCAGTAGTTTTTGAGACTATTCATTACAAACATACACACAAAAATACAAATCTTTCCTCTTTATAATAGTAGTGTAGATGTAGTCTAGCGGACGTCCACCGTGTCAAATTATATACCTAAACCTTCCTCGAGAACCACCCTATCCATTAATTAAAGTAACATGAAAATCGGTGCAGTAGTTTTCGAGTTTATCGCGAACAGACAGATATACAAACGCGGCGGAGGACTTTGTTTTATAATATGTAGTGATTAGTACAGAAAATATAGAATTTCACGTATATACCTTGTCATTGTGTACGTGTATGCCAAGTAAATTGACTGGTTAGTGGTTAGTTAATATTTATGGGGTCTCATTAAATCTAAGTGCACCATTAAGGAAGTACCGTTCACAAAAAAAGACGGCGATAAAATACTAGTATCGATAGCAGATTATTAAGTAAATATTATTAATAGATAACGTCTAATTTTAATGATTTTTAGGGATCCGTTCCTCATAAGGATAAAACGAAACGCTGTCTTACGACGTCTGACGTTTACGTTATCTACGCGCTATGACACTTTAAACGTGTGTGACAGCGTCGTACGCGTGGGATAGCATGGGAACACGCGAGTCTGGCGCGGTGACGCGTAAAGACAGCGTGGTAAATGACCAGTGTGTTCGTTACCATACAAATTGTATAGGCCAGATACTGTTCAGATGTCATAATGCGTGGTGTACGTCGCATGTGAAGGACGAGTTTGACCGTCGCTTTATAGGATCACTTTGTTTTTCTGTCTGTCAAGGCCCTTTTTCTCAGTAACGCGTGGAGGTATCAAGCTGAAATTCATATCAAATACTCAGGTCCACTATCCCTTGGAGCTGTGTAAAAATCAAACTTCTAAGTCAACGCAATCAAAAGATACAGCCGTTTAAGCAGCAAATTTTCGACACTCTCAAGGGAATCAAATCGTACAGGGTACTTCCCGTGAACTCAGAATCTTGAAATTTGGTATGCAGCAACGTCTTATAGCACAGATACACACACACACATATCACGACTATATCCTCGAAGGGGTGGGCGGAGGTGCATTATACACCTACAATTTGCCAGTAGTTTAGTCCCACGTAATAGGGGCAAGCCTATCACCGGGCACATTTATAATGGGTCATGTCCAAAATAGCACAGATAAAGGAAAAAATTGCGAAATGCATAAATTTTTAGGTTTGTACGGAACCCTCTCTGCGCAAATCCGACTCGCACGTGGCCGTTTCTTTTTTTTAATAACTTGCTAGGTTCTCATGGAAATAACAGTTAGGATTTCGTATAATATCTTACTTAACATTAAACATGCGAAAGTTTGGGCTGTGTTTATTTTGTTATAACTTTGCATCCAAATATTTATAGATAAGTATATATATATTTAAAATCACGCCTCTTTCCCAGTGGGGTAGGCAGAGACCTCGGATTCCCACCTGCTACGATCCTGACATTCTTCTTTCGCTTCCTCAACTTTCATTAATGCCTGCATACATGCTCGTACTTTTAACCTGACCTTTATTTAAGACATCTGATCTGCGATTTGGTTGTGTATGTATGTTCGCCTAGGTCGACCCTTACTAGCTTGTCCATTCACCTTCGCTTCATATAATTATCTGTTTCGTCAGTCTCCTGTTATCCCCTTTACATGTCCGAATCATCGAAGCATTCATCCATTGACTCAGGGGAGCTCCTCTGTACTAATACTAATATTATTATAACATTATAACTAATAATACTTGTATTTTTTTAGCTTTGACAACTATGTATGTTAGCTCGGTATGTACGTAATATTGTAATTTCTTACTATTAGAAAAGAGTGGGCGTGATTTTTATTGCCAGGTTCTTTCTCTCAGGCTCTACTTATTGTTTTGCGAATCTGGCAGTAAATGTAAAAATAACAAGCCAAAATAAAATTAAAAAAATTAAAAAATTACAATTATTAGTTATTTAGATTTGAATTGTCACTTTTATAACTGACTGACTTTAAAAACTGTTATGTTGTAACCCACTTGAATAAACTAATTATTATTTTCATTTTCACTAATTAAAATAGATTAAAATAGAGAGATATTATACCAGTAACCTATTACCACAGTAAATAAATGTGGAACTTGAACTAAGTTTAAATGTTAAATAATAAAAGTGGTTTATAATGTAAAATGTTGTGATGCACAAATAAAACACACTTTCTTTCTTTCTTTACCAATAATACTTGTTCTATGACTTCCATAGAAAAACTCAAAGTAACGTTATAATAATAATGCTTTAAGACATGGTGGTAGGTCATGGCATCATGGCAAATTCAAAATCATTTCTTTTTTCACGATTACAACACTTCCATTTTATAGCATAGTATTAAACACTCCAGCGGGAGTAGGTGGAACGCGGCCGTGTCCTTCTGCGAGCAAGTCATGCTCGCGAAGGAGGCGGCCGAGAGGGAGAGGGAGCGTACCCTCCCCGCCGAGTTCCGTAGTCAGTACCAGGGCGCCGCAGACACATCTACGCCCAGGACCATCGACCTCCATGATCGGGGCCTGAGGACGGCGGGATCGCCACCCGCCGTCCTTACCGAAGCGCGGGATAACACCCTACCCCAACGACGCGGGATTCTCATCCCGACAAAACCCCCGTAGAGACCACAGAGGTGGTCAAAGTCCGCCGGCAATGGACGTTAGAGCGGTAGCGGTCTTGGGCAGCGGAATTATAAAAAAATAATGGTATAAAATAAAGTCGCTTCCGTTCCCTATTTATGCTCAGATCTGTAAATCTACGCAACGGATTTTAATGCGGATTTCACAATGGATAGACTAGTTATCGAGGAAGGTTTATGTGTATATAATTTGTCAAGCGGGTGAAGCCGCGGGCGTCCGCTAGTAGGTATAGAATAAGTTATTGCACAGATTGCACTACCCGCAGTCATTTATAGAAAATATTGAAAAATAATCGTACATTTTTTGAAATAGGTTAAAGTCAGGTCAACGAGCGACAAATAAAATTGACACGTGTAATTTTAACTCGAAATACATTTTTTAAATCTAGTTTTTTTCCCAACAAACTCTAAATAAGTTCCAAATGTTAATATATTATAAGACTTGTTTAGAAACCTGTTGGTATGTAGTGAGATTGCAAATTAAACAGTATGTTATTTAGTACACGGGTTTGACGCTAGGCGGTGTTAGTGCACTTATTTTTTGGTAAAACATCCATATATACAGAATACCTAAATAAAATTGAAATGTCTGTGTGTAATTTCAAAATGCTGAAAGTATCTTGGACAGATCAATTTATAATTTTTTTGTTTGTCTGTCTTCCGGTTAATCTCTGGAACGGCTGGGCGTATTTCGTATATTCATTGGCGGATAGCTGATGTAATAAGGTATAATATAGGCTACTTTTTATCTCGGGAATGTGTTCCCACGGTAATCGGGAACCTTTTTCGGTCAAAGCCGCGGGTGTTCGTTAGTACATAATTTGACCACGATTGTTCTGTTGTTAACCATTTCTTAAGACACAGAGACCCCGAAGGTCCTGGTTGACATCCAAAAATCTAGGCAGTCGTTACAGTTAGTTGGAGCCCTAAAAATACTCGGTGGTCGTCACTACAGAACTTCGATATCGCCCATGGGTTGTGGAGGTCAGACGGCAGTCGCTTCAAGGAATATATCGAAGTTCAGCCGAATCGTAGTTAGACTGGAAAGCCGAAAGACACCAACTGGGTAAGTCATCATCATCATTCATAATGAACTGATAACATCAAGATGACTTAATAATATCAAGCTTTCAATATATTACATCTAATCTTATGCAAATTGATACTAGACAGTTTTAGCAAAAAAAAAACGGACTTCAAATAGTCGGAATGTAACCAAATTGCAATGGGACCAAAATTGTTTCACCCAGTCGATAGTTATGATGAGGTAACTAACATTAAAAAAACAGTCGAATAAAAATCGTAGTTCGTATCGATAAAGATCGATTTTCAAAAAAAATAATTCAAACCTGGCATCCCTAGGAACGATCGTTCCATTCTAACTTCAACGAACTTGATGTGAATTCTGACATCTGAACATTGAAACAAATACCGATAAGGCACAAATGCCTTTGCAGCCATGTCAAAATTTCTCAAAAAAAAAATTTCATTCTAATTCTAACGCTTAGTTCTGTCTGGTGAACGTGAAAGTTAGTTTAAAATATATCAATTAATCTATATATTATACACTTAATAGTAATAAATAGTTATAAACTAGTTACGGATGTCATAAATTATGGAAATAATGTTTCAAAAACTAACATACATTGGCAATTATTATTCTGAGCGAATCAAATGTAATCTAGTTTCGATGTGAAAAAAATACCAAAATAGGTATTAAACTAAACGTATTTACTTTGGTGACGGGTTCATAAATTATACGAGACTTAACGAGTTTACGAGGTCGTTGAATATCTCGTTAGATTATTGGTGGGCAGGTGGTTATTTAATTATTTTGTGTTTATACAAATGCATTTTTTTTTTAATTGATTCAGATGAATAGTTTTATTTTAAATCTTCTGATGAATTTGTGGAAGTGACCACGAAAAGTACAGTAAAAACTCTTTTTGTTGCTGTGTGTATAACAACATGTGTGTGTAAAAGAGGTCACATATACGTTCGCGTACACAGCACTCACCCAAATGCAGTTTCGCTAATCCCTCGCGAACTGTACCTATGCATATCTACATAGGTACGTCGTATTTCGTGTTAATTCCTTTGTAAAATGTTTTTAATGTTCGCAAGATCTGAGTATAGAGTATAGACACACACACACATATCACGCCTATATCCCGAAGGGGTAGGCAGAGGTGCATTACACACCCGCAATTTGCCAGTATTTTTAGTCCCACGTAATAGGGGGCAAGCCTATTGCTGTCGCCAGGCACATTTATAATAGGTTATGTCCAAAATGGCCGAATTAATTTAACAAAAAGTACATAGCAGCTACGATTATATTGTAATTTTGAAATATTAATTTGAAACCCGTTGCGATGAAATGTTAATGAAAGGCAACAAAATCTTACGTGCCAGCCGCTGTGGCACAGCCAATTAAAGTCCTGGGCGTCTCGGACGTATCGGGTATAGAGTATAGAAGTATTTTATAACTTGTCTAAAAGGTATCAGTGCATAGTAAGTAATATAAAACTGGCAAGAGAGCCGGGGAGGGGAGGGGAAGGAAATGAACTGAAGTGGGGGAGTAAGTTGACATTTTGGACCAGTTGTTTAATTTATTTATAACTTGTAATTTTAAGAATATTTATCAAAATTATTACTTTAGAAAGGAGCTTATTAACTGATTAGGGACCGTCCATATATTGCGTGAGCGGTTACTTAAACGTAGGCTAAATTTTATTCGTAATACCTTAGGTACAGTTCGCGATGGATAAGCGGAACTTTGCATTTGTGTGAGTGGCCACGAAAAGTAGAGTAAAAACTCTTTTTGTTGCTGTGTACAACACATGTGTGTGTAAAAGAGGTCACGTATACGTCCACGTACACTGCACTCACACTAATGCAAAGCTCCGCTTATCCCTCGCGAACTGTACCTATCTAGTTACGGGAATTTTGAGCAAAAAACGAGATCCACACGAGCGGAACTTAATGCATCAGCTAGAAGATAATATATTGTTTTAGAAGTATTTATTATTAAACAGTATAGTATTTTATAATAAACAGTACATATACATAGTATTTTATATTAAACAGTATTTAAAATAAAATTGTCGTTTTTAATTTTTTTGTCTATTTGTTTGTCCGGATAATCGCTAAAACGGTTGGACTGATTTTAACGATACTTTCACTGGCAGAAAGCTGATGATATAAGGAGTTACTTGGCTACTGTTTATCTCGGGGGATGTGTTTCCGCGGAAGCTGGAAACCATACAACTATATCACGCGGGCGTCTGCTAAAACGAAAATCTTAGGATGTTATCTCTCTGACCGACTTAGTAGATGTCAACGAAATGGAGTGGACGTCTTCCAAAAATGACAGATCTTTCAATTGGATCGACGTTGTCAATTTTCTAAATCATAGCGAAAGCGAATCGTCAGTGGGAGCTTTAAGACGTAAGATTAAAGACTGCAATTTTTTAAATATTAAAAATACTAGTAATCGTATATATGTATAGCTAATCTTCTAGCATTCCCGTTAACCCCTACAGGTAAGCTAAAAGAGCAGGGATAGAACTCACGTCATCGAAACGCGAGTCCAATTCCTTAGCCTTTTAGACTAGTGACACCTCGAACTTCGAGGTTTTTAGCTGTGAACTTGGTGACATGGGCGTTTATTACGCTTACACACAGACAATGTGGATTTGTCTTGTTTGTATATCAGCAACTGCACCACAAGCAGGTGCGGAAGACTTGCTCGTGAAGGAGGCGACCGGTAGGGTGAGGGAGCGTACCCTCCCTGCTGAGTTCCGAAGTGTGCCACCATCGACCTCCATGATCGGGGTCTGAGGACGGTGGATTAGCAACCCACCGTCCTTACAGAATCAGGCTAGAAGGGCTGCGTGATGTAGGGCTTCATCCCACACACGCCTACACTCACCGACGCGGGATAATACCCGACCCCAAAGATGCGGGGTAACACACGACCACCACGCAGCGGCCATGGTCCGCCGGGCGCCACTGGGAATTCTTTCAAATTGGCAATGGACGTAGGTTCAGACGTGGCACGAGGCCGGGGAATAAAAAAAAAAAAAAATTTATGTGGGGATGTCTTGGGCTTTGGAGATGTTTATAAAGCCCCCTACTACACTATCCTTCTTAGGGTGTAATTAGGTATAATATAGCTACATAAAACTGTATGTAATCATAGATAACTTAATTACAATAATTTAACAAAATGATAAGTATCGCATATTTATCACAATGATTATATACTGTACCTATCTAATATATTTTAGTAGCGTTGGATAGAATTTAACTGTAGTAGATAGGAATGACCACTTTTGGTAGACATTTTAATTGAAAATGTTCTAAAACATGTTATAAATCAGATTCAAAATTGGATAAAAAGTAGGTATGTATACATATATTTCATTTAAGATATATTTCTAAAATTAAAATATGCTTGTTCATGATTCAAAATAATCATCTAATTAAATAAGGTTAATTGTTTCATAGATTTACAATAATTTATATTTTGATAAGATGAACAAATATACAGCAAATAAAAAAAATAGGTTTAAGTTAATTATTACTTGACATAAAGATCAGATAAATATTACAAAATTATACAAATTTTAAAATATAATCAATATCTCTAGTTTCAGTAGTTAATAACAATTGATTTGATAGATTATATTTTATGTGAATACCATAAAAGAATATGATAAATATTTGTTATCTTATAAGATAGATAATGCACCAAGAGGAAGAAAGAAAATTTTTTTTAATTATTACTTTTGAAACTCACCTGCTGTCAAATTATCTTTTTAATTCGCACAATGTATAGGCTTGGAAAAAATCGCATTCAGCCAATTATTATTACACAACTGAACACACAATCAGTGATTACTATTTTTTGGTGATAAATAAACTTTGCATACAGTTAATGGGTATTATCAAGCAGTTTGTATCCAATCAAGGGTTTAAATATGAATTTAGTACTAACGTAGATAAAGAAACAATTACGTTTTGATAAGTAACGATTACAGTTAGTCGTTATAATTTTATAGACTAAAAAGTAATGTGGGCGCGCGTCCTCTTGCTAATGTATGCGTCGTCGAGCGAATAGTAATAAAATTATACACGGCATAGCGTCGAATTACGCGTCTCCCGCTTTTAGTTAAAAGGTTAACAGCCAATTGACTACGGTTTTTTTTAATCAGTTAAAAATACAGGCCGAATCTTAAAGTAATGTTTATCAGACTCACCGTAGCTAGCGGGTCGCATTCCACCTTTCCCGATGTGCGTGGGCTCTCATTTTCATCTTGTTCACGTAATACCACTTTACGAATATCTAATATTTTGGTATCAAAATGCAAGGAGGTATAAAAAACTAGGATGACCACTGTTACATTACAACTGTCAAAACTGAACTTCAACTCGGGCACTTGTGCCAAAATGCCATAGACAATGCAAGGTAATATTTTATAAATAGATTTAAAGCTAGCTATTCGACAACAGGTGTCGCTAGTAATTAAAACGTCAGTGAAAATAAATTCAAAAAGAAAATAATAACCAGATGGCACTGATCGCAACTTTACTGAAATTTGAAATTTAACTGGGACCGATACTAAATCCCAGGCATCCTCTGGTATAGAATTATATTTATTTATTACTTATATGCATTTAGATAGTTTATCAATTCATTGATGTCTCTATTAAAAATTATATTTATGTAGGCTACTAATCTACTCGATGCTAGATGGCGCTAGCAATGCTGTCAGTGCAGGACGATTTTTTTCTAATGTATGACTAATCTCGCTTGTCAACTAGTGTGTGTGTTAAAGCTACGAAACATCCTATTGTTCTACGATAATGTACTTACCTAGAAAGCCTGCATGCGGTGCACCTACTGAAGAAAATTAAAATCTAAGTGTATAGGGTTTTTGTTTTTTTTTTAAATTCCGCGGCCGCTGCTACGACTATTGCCAAGCGCTGCTGGTAAGCACCAGGAAGAATTTTTAGGGGCGCCGGGCGGACTCTGGCCTGTCTAGGGTAAGCTATTTGTACATATTTATTGAAACCAGGTTTTTTTATAATGTATGTTGTGTCCAATAAAGTTTTATTCTGTTCTTTTCTATTCGAGATTTACCCCGCGTCGGTGAGTGAATCCTAACAGCCCGCTTCTGTAAGGAAGTCCTCTGGCCCTGATCATGGAGGTCGATGGTCCTGGGTGTATATAAGTCTGCGGCGCCCTGGCCACTGACTTCAGAAATCAGCGGGGAGGGTACGTTCCCTCTTCCTCTCAACACGGCAGCATTCTCTGATCTGACAAATTTTCAAATTTTCAGATTGCCCTAAGGCAATCTGAAAATTTGTCAGATCAGGTATGTCAGGGAAGGTTACTAATAACCTTCCCTGACATACCTGACAGCTCTGTCCAGATAGGTTTACTAGTTATAAATGAATAAAATGAAAATGAATGAAAATATACGTATCTATAATCAATTAGTTTACAAGATAACACTTTTAAAAGTCATTCAGTTATAAAGGTTATAATTAATGTCATAATTGCTTCTAAACTTACATTTACTGACAGATTCGCTTAAAGAGAAAGAACCTGGCAATAAAACTGACAGCCACTCTTTATACTTACTTCACTGACAATAAATTACGATTCGATCAGCTAATCAAAAATGTTGCAAGTAAAAATAATTATATGCGAACGTCTCAAGTGTCAATAGTGATAGTTATAATTCAAATCTCAAAACGATACCGGATGTTACAAGTTCTTAACAGTTTAACAGATTAATTTCTAACACTCCGGATCAATCGCCGCCATGATGACTTGTGTGAAAACAAAACAATAGGGCATAGACAATCGCGTTTTTATATTTCCAAACAAACGCACAGTGATATTATCTGTGAAGCCAAGAAATGTTGGCTGCATGATGAAAGTTCCGTAGCCATTAGGTAGGTACCTTCTGTAGGTAGGTACTCGTATTGTCTTTGTTAAAACAGGGCGTTCTCCTCCTCCAAAGCTAAACGGCAGCATGTAATGAACTTTGAAAGAAAACTGTGACAGATTAGATAACTTCGTTTTAGAGTTAGAGGCTATTATCGGTGACTACGGAACCCTATTCTGTGCGTTTTTGTTAATTGTACAGACACTTATAAGTTTATACTGTTTTATCATTTAAAACAATAAAATTATTAGTATTTTTTTTTCTGTGATTATTTATTAGGTATGAACTTATGAAGCCAAGGTCTCTCTATTATTCAGCCACAGATCTCCAAAACTTTAGATTAAATAATAAAGTCGAAAGTGACAGAACAAAATGTAAATAACATTATTTAGTTATTGCTTTGTCATTCAACCAATTTGTTGGAGACGCCATCTTGTATTGATGGTCGTATCCGGTACACAGAGGTGGAATGGAGTAGTTAAAATTCTACTAATTAGTGGTTTTGACTTTGATTTGAATTGATGACAGTAGATTGACAAAACGGTCGACTAAAACCCACATAATATGAGGCCAGGTTAAACGTTCCTGTATCCGGTGAGCCATATAATAGTCTCTGCATAGGTACATCCTATGCAGAGACTATTATATGGCTAAGGAGGCCCTGGAGCGGGACCACAGGCCTGCGTCTCGAGATATAGAGGCTCAGCGGTTCCAACTCCGCCAGAATCTCATGGAGACTTGGAGGGTGCGACTTGAGCAACAAAGGTGGGGAACCGCCACCATCGCGGCGATGAGACCGATCATGGACAACTGGCTGCAGAGGCGGCATGGTGACCTCACTTATCGTGCGACTCAGTGTGTCTAGTACCAGCGCCCCTAGTGGTAACGTCAGGGGACTGTGTGAAATGTATGGAGGAATACGAAAACGTATTTCGAGCAAATTAACGTAAGGAACTGGTACTAGACACACTGATCATCACTGGGCATGTATGCTTTGGTAAGTATCTGTTTCGCCATCGTGAGGTCACACCCCAGTGTCAACACTGCGAGACCTCCGGCGACGACACTGCACTCCACACGTTGGTCAATACGAATCGACAAGTTTCGAGGGCCTCGAGTTACAAACATAGGTAGCTACATAGAAGCTCGTTATGCCCGGGTTTCCCCTACTTAATAAGTTTTTAGCATGTATCCGACTCTACAGCTTTGTGTCAGGCGGTACCAAATTGAAATTGGAACGATCATAGACAAGACGATACTATCGATAACAGTTTAGCATATTACAATGTTGAGTTTGTCTATGGGTATTATACGGCACACGTTCAACCCCATTTTGACACATATGATTAAATATCACAGAAAAAAAACAGTTTTTTTCCTTTCCCAACTGGTAAAATGGGAACGCCATTACTGAGACTTCGTTGTCCGTCCGTCTGTCCGTCTGTCTATCTTGGGCTGTATAGCTCATGAACCGTGATACCTAGTTAGAAAGTTGAAATTTTCGCAGACGATATTATATATGTATATCTATACCTATTTCTGTTGCCTCTATAACAACAAATACTAAACAACAGAATATAATTAAATATTTAAGGGGGCTCCCATACAACTAACGTAATTTTTTTGCCGGGTGAAAACCGCATTAAAATCCACATCATAGAGAACATACGTCATAGAGAACGGGCGACTTTTTTTTATACTATTTTATTGTGATTATTTATTTTTAATCAACAACCGAGACTACACTACCCTTTTAATTTCTTAAACTCGCTATCCATCCAAAGGTTGTCTGGAAGAGATCGATTTTAGCGATAAGACCGCCATTTGTACACTTCTTATGTAATATGTGTAGTAATATGTGTAATAATGTGTATTTGAATTGAATTGAGACTTTGACAAACATAAAAGTTCCACATTAGCGGTAATAATCTCGCCACCTGTTAGCCAACAAAGTTACTGGCCAGGGCCGCGCCGACCCCTGGCAGCGCCTGTGTGCGAACCCTATGAAGCGCCTTTTTTATGAATCTTCATGATTCAAAGTTTTTTTTTTATTATATTAAAACCAATTCGCTTGCCAATTACTGCGAAAAATTAAACGCGAATCGGTTTTAGGGACCATTCTAACATCTTTAGGTCTCCAGTGACCTCACCTGCAAGCGGCGCACTTGCTGATCAACGAACGAGGCAATGTGAATTCACGGTATCCATACCTCGGCCTCTACGTGGGTACCAGGTGGTACATCAGTGTAAGTACGGGGGGTACCCTCGTGCAGCTGTGATAAAGCCCTCCGAGTAACCCAGCCCAGGTTGGGTAGTGTTGGTGGTTAAGATGCTGCACAGCCGGGCCCGGGCGATGTGTGTGGTGCATCAGGCATGGCACCAGTGGGTGCGCAGGGCAGTCAATTATGTGTGGGTGGTGTGATTCGACCGGTCGACCCGGCCTGGCCAGGAAGGCCCTTGGAAACTATGGTGCCGCTGGCCGCCCGCTTAATACAGCGCCATTTTTTTTTTAACTTCGCGTGACCGCGGCCGCTCCCATGTCCATTGCTGAGGGCGTCTCTGGTGACACCAGAAGTATTTCTAGAGGCGCCCGGCGGACTTTGGCCACCTGCGTGGCCTCTTCGGGGGTTTGGTCGGAATGAAAATCCCGAGTCGTTGGGGTTGGGTTTTAGCCCGTCGGTGAGTGAATCTGGTTGCGTGCTGTGGAGCAGAGGCCCTACAGCACGCAACCCTTCTAGCCTGCTTCTGTAAGGACGGTGAGTAGCCATGCCGCCGTCCTTAGGCCCCGATCATGGAGGTCGATGGTCCTGGGCGTAGATGAGTCTGCGGTGCCCTGGCCGCTGACTGCAGAACTCAGCGGGGAGGGTACGCTCCCTCTCCCTCTCAGCCGCCTCCTTCGCGAGCATGACTTGCTCGCAGAGGGATACGGCCGCGTTCCACCTACTCGCGCTGGAGACCATGGCTTGTAGCATGGTTTCCAGCGAGTAATACAGCGCCTAACCTAAACAACCACCCCCAGGATGCTGCCCCACTAGGTCGAGGATAATCCTAATGTGTGTTGTCGTGCCGCATGCCGGGTGGTGACCGGTGCGGGTCCCGGTGACCACGCATCAGTGGGGTTTTGGAACCCTTCCGTCCAGCGGGTTGGCTCCCATCTAACCAAAAGGTTCCACAAGGTCTTGTCACGTACTACTGCAGCAGATGTCGGTGTACGGGTTCACACGGATACCAGACAGGTCAGATCACGCGCCCACTTTGCTGGATCTACTGGAGCTGGTGAGTCGCCCAGCCCAGTACAGTGTGTCGGTAGGCGCCCCACTGGGTAGCTCCGACCACTGTGTCGTCCACGCTGGCTGCCGCTGCCACCTCCTGCACTTGTTGTGCAAATGATTCTTAGGAAGTGGATGGTAGAGTACAGCCGTAATATATTATTAATTTATTATAATTGTATTTTTATCACGTTTTCTTCTAATTTTGAAGACGTTAAAAAAGTCCTACCTACCTAACAATGTATTGTTTTTAGCGTGAACCTATTAGAATATTAACTTTTAATTAAACTATCGCGTTACATAAGCTATTAAGTATAATATTCTACGGGAATTAGCACGAATCATACCGATAGATACCTATGCACAGAGGTACATACCTTTTGTGCCTGACGTTTCGACAAGGTAACCACGACCGGTGTAACCTGATCGAAACGTCAGGTGCAAAAGGTATGTACTACCTGTGCACATCTATCGGTATGATTCGTGTTAATTCCCTCAGAATATTATAAATAATATACTAGATTATTATTTTAATTTTTATACAGACCAAACAATTTAATGCGCACCACTTTGCACACACTTTCGATTAAAGGATTGTTCAATTATTTTGGATGTCTCGTTCGTTAAAATCGGGGAATTCCCGTGGCTCCTCTCGGCTTGCGTCCCACGTACGGCATCGCGTTGCGTTCATAAACAAACTCACGGCGGGCGCCTATTGATGAAATTGATCTAAGCACAGCGCAGTTCTTTGATTTTAGCTCGTAGTACCTAATTAATGTAAACTAAACAGCCCAGCTGTAAACAGCAAACGTGAATATTATCTTGGAGGAGCCATGTACAATGCATTAGGTATGTAGGTTACTTACTTATCGATAGGTACCTACTCTACTAAAAAGAATACATCGTCCAAAATAATTTCGGTGGCGGCACAGGCGCCCCTATCGTCTTGGCGCCTGTGTGCGCCGCACACTTCGCACACAGGGGCGGCTCGGCCCTGTTACTGGCTGTATGTGGGTGTTTAAATGCCTCTGTCTACCTCTTCGGAGAAACAGGTGTGGTTCTATTTATGTACTTATTATAATGTTTAAGTTCCGTTTAGATAACAGTCCGAGATACATAGTCCTCACGCCCAGGACTTTAATTGGCTGTGTCATAGCGGCTGGCACGTAAGATTTTGTTCCCTTTCATCAATATTTCATTTTCAAAATTACAATATAGCTGTTACTTTTTATTAAATTCAATCAGCCATTTTGGACATAACCCATTATAAATGTACCCGGTGAGGGCAATAGGCTTGCCCCTTATAACGTGGGACTAAAAATACTGGCAAATTGTGGGTGTGTAATGCACCTCTGCTTACCCCTTTGGGGATATAGGCGTGATATTTGTGTGTGTGTTAGATACCAGTTAAGAGTCATCCGACTTTATAACCTTCTTTTATAAAGTCGGTAACTCGTAAAAACTATAAATACAATTTAAATTCACAGCACACTTAATTCGGAAGCAATCACTGTTTATGATACTTAAACCATGGACACACCTGTTGGAGTTTTAAAAAAGTTTATGACTCTATGGACTCTATGAATTTGATTTTATGGAGTTGAGTCAATTGAAGTTATATTCAAGTAGCAGTTCCAGTAGCATTCCACAAATACCTCATGATTTTCAAAATTTTTACCAATCGGTCCAGCAATTAGCGAGACAAACGAACAGCAATACTTTTTTTAATGTTCCATAGTTCACAAGTCACGGAACCCTTAAAGTTTCGTCATATCCGTCTGTCCTCGGCTTTTCTCCTTAACGGTTGGTGCTAGTACTAGTATAGTATTCTTATATCTGTGGTGCTAGAAACATGAAACTTTGCATAGATATATATATTTACAACGCCGACAAAGTGCTACAAAACAAATTTTGAAAAAAAAAAAATTTTTGGCTGCTTACACTTAAAGTGTGGATGATTTTTTTTACGTACGTCTAACCCATAGTATGGGTCTATGGGGTATCAATAGATAGGTCTTTTAAAAACCGTAAAAGGTTTCTAAGATATTTTTTCGTTTTAAGAATTCTTTAGCGAGATATTCAACTTATAGAGCGCATTTTTTTGTTAAAACTGGGCGTTATCCTCACTCCTCTTCCCTCCCCTCTAAAACCTAAAAAATCGGAAAAAAAATTCACGGCCTAGACGTAAAATTGACGTTAGTGATATGTCACTTACGTCAATGTTACGTCTGTGGCCGTCGTGACCACAGATAAGTTATATTTTTCTGTGTAACGTTGAGTGAAAAGTTGTGATACAACTATAAAAAAGTAACCATATTCATTCATTCATTCATTTAATGAACTTTAAAGGTAAACTCAGGTCACGTAACTTTGTTGGTTCAGGAATTACAGAGGAACCCTCTTCTATGCATGGCCAGACGCTCACATGGCCGATTTTTTTATCTATAGATGCATAGATTGTGTGTTGGTAATGTCTGATTCTATTCTATGAATCATTCAGCGAGTGCACTTCGTAAGTGCGAAATAAAATTGTCTAATAATACAATTAAATGCTATTCGACTATCAATATCCTTAAATCGTAAAATTGATTCTCGAAATTGATTTCTAAACGATAATTTTGTCGTTTGTATGCTGCCGATGGCGGCCAATGGTTCTCAAACTATGATCAGTAATAATAGAATACTAGTATAGTATACTTTATATCTGTGACTCAGCACACAAATAAAAAACAGGCCAAATGCGTGTATCGGGCCAAGCATAATATTGGGTTCCGTAGTTACCCATTATAGGCTCTAGCTCCTAAAGTAAAAAAGTTATCTGGTAGGTTAAAAGGCCGTAAAGGAGGGGAGGACACTATGTTTTAACAAAAAAATGCACTTAAGAAGAAGAATCAAATAATCAATTTCATTTATTCAGTTTAGGGACCAAAAGAGCACATATGAATGTCAAAATTTTACAATTTTGTCAAGTAATATTATAAAAATACTAAATTAAGTAAGTAGGTACATAAATAACAATTAGAAAATGATTCTTTCGCTGGTTCGGTAAGTTGGTTCTCCTGAGAAGAGACCAGCAAGAAACGCAGGTAGATTATCCATTTTCTTTTTTAATATTGTTTTGTTTACATTGTTACGATTAGTTTATATTGTATTATACGAGTGGCCAACAACAGAAGATTAGGGTGACCATGTACTTTTATAATTAAGATATTCGTCTACATTATAGTAGCCTTTTATCATCAAACATTTTTTAACTACTATTTTAAACTTATTAAGAGGCATGTCAACCAAATCCTGAGGAATTTTATTATAAATTTTTATACATTTGCCTAGAAACGAATTACCAACTTTATGAAGTCAAATTTTTGTCATTGCCAGTTTATTTTTATTTCTTGTATTAAAATTATGGTTATCGGATTTTTTTTGAAGAGATCTATGTTCTTCCGTACATATAAAATGTTGTCGTAAACTTATTGCGAAGCAACTGTTAAAATATTAATTTCTTTAAATAGTTATTTCAGCGAGTCACGGGGTCCGAGTCTATAGATTGCTCGTATAGCTCGTTTCTGTAATATGAATATTGTCTCAATATCGGCAGCTGAGCCCCACAGCAGCAGACCATATGACATAACGCTATGAAAGTAGCTAAAATAAACTAATCGTGCCGTTTTTTCGTCAGTCAGTGACCTTATCTTTCTAACCGCATAGGCAGCTGAGCTAAGTCTTCCTGCCAAGGCTGTGATATGAGGACCCCATTGTAGTTTACTATCTAGAGTTATCCCAAGAAAAACTGTGGTATTGACTATTTGAACTAATTCATTATTCATAGTAATATGAGTATCCCTGTCTAACATTGGGCAAAGTAAATTTTACACATTTTGTTTTCTTCGCATTGAGCAGCAAGTTGTTGCTTGTGAACCAATGCCATATTTCCGTAAGGGTATTATTTACATCGTCAAGTGCTACTTTTTGTCTATCACTTATAAAAATTAATGATGTGTCATCAGCAAATAATACTATCTCACAAAGATTTTTAGTGAAATAAGAAAGATCGTTTACGTATATTAAGAATAAAAGGGGTCCTAATATCGAGCCCTGGGGTACTCCCATGACTAATGAGGCGCCAGAAGAGTCGGTGCCATTAATGTTTACCTACTTTTTGTACTCTACCAGTACCACTTTAAAGTTGAATATCTCGCAAACGGATACCTAACTCAAAAAATTGTCGTAGCCACCTCTCAATGTTGGTGAAACTTGCTTACTTTTAGCACTTTTCAATTTTGTAAATACACATATCTATGCTAAGTTTCATGTTTCTAGCACTCACCAAAAGGAAAGTCGAGGACAGACGAACGGACAGACATGACGAAACTATAAGGGTTCCGAAACTTGAACTCGGAACCCTAAAAAAGTATAAAGGTCGGAGAACCGCGTCTGCCGTTCACACTCTTATCGCCAAAGGGTAGTTCTGGTAGGTAGTTCTGGTAGGTACACCGGTCACAAAAGTTGCTATTGCATCTTTTCTAATCAAGCAGGACAAAATTGTAAAATTAATTAACTGGATCTCATGTGCCTTTTCAAGATTACCGATCAGTACTTTAAAAACGGCACCACTTCACCTCGGTCATTGCACACCTGCGCGCTTCAACCGCTTCAGTACTAAGTTCCTATTCCGCTTGATGCTGACTCTCGAGGGATGCGATAACGGCGCTGTACATTGATGCTTTTGTATTAATTATTACGAATTATTTCTATGTCAACCATCAATGTACAATCTTGTTTATTTTATAGATGGTATTTGTAATAATTACCTATATAGTATTCGAGTGCCAAGATTCCGTGTTGTATTTGTACTGAATCCAATATCTATAGTATTTTTGATCTAAGTATGGGACGGACTGTGACGGACAGACAGCAAGAAATCAACAAAGTTTATTTGCCCTGTCGGAGACAATCAACTTTGAGCACCGCAATGAGCAATCAGTTAACTATCCAATGCACTAACAACTTTGCATACAATACAACAAACATATTTGGCGCGCAATCGCTTCATTAATTGTCCGCCATTTTGGTTAAGTTCGCGCCAAAACCATTGTGACTAATTTGTAACAATGGCTCCCAATTACTTTTATATAATTAGGTACTTGTGAAATTTAAGTAATGATTAATTGACCGAGCGAACGAATCGTCCACATTTCGAGGCTTTCGTCCGTCTGTATGTTTGTATGTGTTCCGGGCTAACAGCCACAGTTTTTATCCAACCTTCACGAAACTTGGCACAAGTGTTATCTGTGATTTAATAAAAAAAAATCACGGTGAGCTTTTGATTGGGAGGAAAATTGTGAAAAAAAGGTCGCATCATGTTTTTCCGGGCATTTATTATCCGATCTCTACGATACTATCTAATATATAAAATTCTCGTGTCACAGTTTTCGTTGCCATACTCCTCCGAAACGGCTTGACCGATTCACATGAAATTTTGTGTGCATATTGGGTAGGTCTGAGAATCGGACAACATCTATTTTTCATCCCCCTAAATGTTAAGGGTAGTCCACCCCTAAAGCAAAACAACGTTTGCCGGGTCAGCTAGTTATATATAAAAGTATTCATTAAGTTAAAACAATATTGTTATCCTTAGTTTTTTTTTATTGGCGGGAAGAAGGGAAAATAAAAAAAAAGTAAAGTTCGTGACGTCTACACCTCGACCACTCCACACACATGGAAGTATTTATCGATTACATGGAAGTTAGCATCCATCTATATATACATATATAACCGGTGTGTCTAGCTAGTTAGTAATTTATTTGACATACGTTTTCGTATTCCTCCATACTTTTCATATCAGCGCCCCTTGTGGTAACGTTAGAGAACTGTGTGAAATGTATGGAAAAATACGAAAAAGTATGTTGAGCAAATTAACGTAAGGAACGGGTATGAGACACACGGGATTTGTGTTAGAACTTGCAAGTTTTCTTTAATTTGAGACAGACATCGGAATTCGGGACAAATACTTTTACTTATAAGTAAAAAAAACTTGTAAAATTCGTAGGTAAGTATGATTAAGTATCCTCTTGAACGAATTTCGCGGCAGTCAAAAACTTTTGTGTGACATGTCAATAACATTTAATAATTTAGTCGCGTACAATTGTTATGATTAAGAGACACAAATTATACGAATTGACTATCTATGCATAACAATGAAGAACTGATTTAATCTTTATGGCATGACGTCATCATCCTACTCTATGCCATGGTCTTCAATAAAGACATCCATTAGAAAGGATCTACTTGTTTCTGATTGTAGTTCCAATTTAACAGCTTATACTAAACTGGCGGACGATCGCGGCTTCGCTCGCTTGACAACTTATATATACATATACACAAAAACCTTCCTCGAGAACCACTCTATCCATTGGTGAAATCCGCATCAAAATTCGTTGCATAGTTTCAGATACCCATATTTGTCAGGGCCTCATCCGTCTGTCGCAGTCGGTAGGGGCACCGCTTGTGGGTGAAGGTACGTTGAGCCTGGAGTGTTTGATGGGTCTCCTTAGCACTTACTAATAACTGAACCCCCCACGAACCAGGTAAATAAAAAAATGCTACATACATAAGCAATCAATAACATATAATCGTCAATAATTTCCGTTCGATGGTCATACTCATAGACAATCATAGAGAATTATCATAATTTGAAGATTTGTGAGCGTACCATAGACTACCGGACGGGCGGTACCGTTAACAGCTAAATGATGAAATGAAATGCCTAATATGCATAATTATTTTATTTTTATTACACTCAGTCATTATGAGATACTAGCGAACGCCGTGCCTTGTAAAATTTTTCATTTCCGCTCCACTCTGTCTACTATTAGCCATAGCGTGACGTTCTATAATCTATACCCTTCCTTGATATCATGACTCAGATGATTTAAATCACAAAGGACATTTATGCAAGTCATTAAGTATACAGTACAGAGTTTTATTAAATATTAAGGCACATTGAAATTATCTAAATTAACGCATTACTTCACACTTGGTGTATTAGTTGCAGCATCTTAATGGATACGTTGTGTGTTTTATACTATGAATGTAGTATAAAACACACTGTACTGATGATTGGAAAAGAGTGGCCGGGAGTTTTTATTGCCAGGTTCTCTTCTCTTTAGCTCCACCCATTGCTTTGTGAATCTGGCTTTAAATGTAAATTCTTATGTGCTGACGTTAATAAGTGTTATTTTATAACCTACGAGTATATTAATAAATATTAAAAAAAACAATGGTAAATATGATGTTATTTTTTTTTATATAACAGCATAATTTCGCAAAAAAAGGAGATTACAAATGTCGACATATGTTTCACCTCTCCACGAGGCATTATCAAGACTGTCTCAAAGAGAACAGCAAATTGTAAAGCAAGAACATAGCTGCATTTAAGGTACGAGTATGCAAATCTCGCTAGCGCGATGTAGGATGTGTCAATTACAAGAACTTTCCGTTGAACATTATGTTAACGTGATTCATACCTACCAAAAACAAAAAACGGAGGTAGAAATATTAAAAGTGGTTCCGTAAGTAATAATAGGTATTTTTTTTTAAACAATAAGTAACTTTGTAATTATCAGAAAACATGGTGCCAAATATACTCGTACATCAAACCAACAAAAACTACTGTGGTTGACTTTCCACGAACAACTTAAGCAAAGGAAACGTATGGAAGTCAGTCCGCTCATTAAGTAAGGTATCCACATCCCACTTAACTATTTCCAAGCGCTCCCAGACACACAATTTGAACCCCTTATCACCCAACTTCAAAATCTCAAAAGTGTTATCATTGTTCAAGGTGTGTGTGACCTGTATCAAGAAGATGCTTAGCAAAATGGGACTTCTCTGGACAGCTGTTACGGAAAAGCCGACAAATGCTCCCTAAATCTGACCTCAAAAGATCTACCAGATTGACCGACATACCTCATATCACAAGTGTCGCAATGCAACAAATAAACTCCCGACTTTTTAGACACAGGCACCAAATCCGTACCATTACATAATTTCCTCAAGGTGTTTTGGGCTCTGAAAGCCGGAAATATACTGTTATCCCTCAGGATTTTGGCCACACTCAACGATACGGAACCTAAATACGGCAAACAGGCAGTGTTCTTCTTGATAGGGCCCGGGACAGGGTGCAATAAACGACAACTAATCTGTCTACGCTTTTTATTCAGCATCGAATACACCATATCCACACTGTAACCATTGGCCTGTGCTACATGACAAATTATATTCAACTCGTTATTATATGATTGTTGGCTCATAGGTACTCCCAACATCCTGTTCAACAAACTATGGAAGGCTGGAAGGCATCTTGTGCTGCCAAGGGTGGTTAGAAGAATAGGGAATTACCATCTTACAGTACCAGAATCTGGTAAGAACTCTTACGGCCACTCTTCTACAATCAATGTCAATGAACAATACAATATAATTATAATACACTAGCTGATTAGTGCTGTACTGCTCAAACGATTCGCAGTGCAACACATTAATTAGTTGATTCTTAAATCTGCCATTAGTTAGAGTAAAAACGACAATACCTAAGAAATGTGTGTTATATGTTTCAACAAGACGACGAAGAGGCGCTCGGACTCCACTATTCTCCTAGTGAGGACTGCTCAGTTATAATTGTATTATGTTACGCACCAATCACGCCGAGCTCGTTACTTATCTGTTGTTGTTACTTAGTGCGCATACTATTTTAAGTTATACAGCAGGTGTTTTTGTAATATGTGATAACAGCGATAAATAAATAAATAAAATATTACTTTTACATAAACCAGTGCGAAATAATCGAATGTTCCGAGAGCATCTCGGTCGCACCAATAATAGGTAAAATATAACACAATCTGTTTGTTTTTTCCATGCAATCAAACTTATTGCTACACAGACCGTGTAACATCATGGTACCAAGAAGGAGTCGCCTCATCTATCACTGATACGGCTCGTTGAAACTACTTACGGTGCGACTTACGTTCTTCTTATTAGCCTAAAGCACCAATAAAGCCTAAATAACTATTTAGTAATCTGTGCCTAAAGGCTTAGGCCTTACCTGCCTACTGAACATAAATTAGTATAGCCTGTAGTGAATATAGTCTGAGACGCCCTGGACTGTAATTGGCTGTGCCATAGCTGCTGGTACGTAAGATATTGTTGATTTTTATTAACATTTCATCGCAAGGTAACGTGCTTAAATTTTTTTCAAAATTACAGTATAGCTGCTGCTTTTTATTAAATTCGTTCGGCCATTTTGGACGTAACCCATTATAAATGTGCCCGGTGACGGCAATAGGCTTGCCCCCTATTACGTGGGACTAAAAATACTGTCAAATTGTGGGTGTGTAATGCACCTCTGCCTACCCCTTCGGGGATATAGGCGTGATATGTGTGTGAAACGAAATTATGACACGGAAAATATTGAAGTTTAGCCGCATCGCAGTAAACTGGAAAACCGACCCCATTTAGTTTGGGAAAAGGCTCTGTGGATGATATCCTGTGTACAACAGATAATATAAGAATACTACACTAGTAAACCTGTGCTAAGTTTCGTAGAGACTGCATAAAAACATCTATATATAGAAATGGGGAATGTCCCCCTTAGCTCTCGAGAACTGCTTATGCTCCAATGATAGTTGACCCCTCTGGAGGCAAGCCAAAAATTCGAAAATTTGACCTAGCCCTAAGGGGTCAAAAGTTATAGGCCAAAACCTATGGCGTGGTGCGGCGCGAAGCACAAGCCAGACACCGTACTAGTAGTAAATAAATGACCGATGTGATCCGCGCCGGAAAGGAATATGAAGACTACTAGACAGTTTTGCTTTTGTATGTCTGTCTGTCTGTTAGTATGTATGTGTGTGTTCTAAACTTGCGGCTACATTTTTAATTCAATCGAAACTTAGTCGTATTTCTTGTTTTTTTTTTCACCTTAAGCCTTTTTTGATTGGCGGGAAAAAGCCCAAATAGGTAATGATTTTATGCGCTCGCGAGGTCTACTGTTCACAGAACTACTCTATTATCTATTACTTTTAATTGCGGTCTGTTGTCTATGCCCTGCACGTCATGTCGGCAGGCATAAAGAATAGGCGGGAAACACATTGCATTACAATGCACTTGAAGGCACGCACATTTAATTGTCTTGTCTTTGATTCTTGCGCTTTGGATGTGTATGATGTAAATTATTAAGTTATTTACATTCCACAGAAGCAATTTATTAATCATTAATGTTAATATATCTACGTAGTCACGTCTTTATCATGGAAGGGCGTAGACAGAGGCGTTCATTACGCTCACATTTCGTCAGTCAGTGTTGGTCCCACACAATATAAGTGAGTAAGTATTTTCTGGCTGTCTCGTCTGTCTGTCAACAGCAACAGGGGCACTGCGTACGCATGAGGATGACTTGGGCTCCTTATATCTAAGTATACTATAATACAACGGATTTTGATTTATCACAGCTTATGAGATGATGCCTCAAAGCCTTTGTTTCCATTGAATAGGCTCTGAACTACTAGACCGATTTGAATAATTATTTTACCTATTTAAAGCTAAATAAATAATAATTAGGCTCTGCGGTTGCTGCCGTACTGCGCTGCAGTATGCAATTATTGAGCGAAGCGACTATTTCTATTAAGGCATTTATCAATCTATAAGGAGCAGGTTTTGTTCGAGACCGAATTTTGATTTATGACCCTCAAAAAAAGTTGTAGACATGTTTTTGGACAATAACTTTTTTTGAAGGTCCTAAATTAAAAATTCGGTCTAGAACAAAATCTGCTCCTGAGAATGCTTGATTGATGAGTGAAAAAATAATGAAAATCGGTAATTGACATATTTTTTGTTAATAACTTTTTTTGAGGGTCCTAAATCAAAATTCAGTCTGGAACAAAACCTGCTCCTGAGAACGCTTGATTTTTGAGTGAAAAAATCATGAAAATCGGTTGGGTAGTTGTCGAGAAACAATTTCACATCGAGTTGCATTGGACTCACCTGATAAGGAGCTCCGCTCGCTACACTCGCTTCGCTCAGTAAATAAATATAATTTTATTTCACAAAAGCACTTCAACAAAGCATAATTACAATAATTTGAGCAAGTCATGTCTAGTTGTGCAATAAACTGCCTCCAAACTAGGCAAAAGCCTGTATTTCGGAGAACAGGTGTAAGATGGGACCATGGCTCACTGAGTTTGCAGTAACATACATATTGTGTGCGTTTCTCTTATATGGTTATTTGTGTGTTCGTGGATGTGCGTTTGTGTGTGTGTGTATGTGTGTGTATGTACGTGTGGTATTTAGGCCATTAGAAAAGCTACATTGTTAGCGAGTCACATAGGCTATATGTAGAACATCACGATGCGACTACCAGGAGTAGAAAAAGTTAAAAAAGAGTAGAAAAATGTTGGAAACCACGAGGACGAAGTCACGATCGTCTGTTATAATCTTTTCAAATCATTTACAGTAATTTGTTATTAATTTTATTAAAAACTAGCAGTCCCGGCAAACTTCGTATCGCATTAATTTTTCTTATTATCCGCTAAACTATTTTTTTCCTCCATAAGAACCTTCTCCTGATAGTAACGATAACTACAAAAAAATAATTCTGCTCTCGAGATTTGCGCTTAGCAACACACTGCTTCGATGGCGTGGTCGGTAGTGCATCGGCTTTCGACTCCGGAGTCTCCGGGTTCAATTTTCGGGTAGAATCCAATGTTTGTGTGATCCACAAATGTTTGTTTCGGATTTAAGGTGTTTTCTATGTATGTTATGTATGTATTTAGAAATATATTAGTATGTTTATCAGTTGTTTAGATCCCATAGCACAAGCTAGATTGGGCTAGATGACATTGTGTGAGAATGACCAAAAAATATACAGGGTTATTTGTAATTAACTAGCATCCTCGCAGGGGTAGATAGCTGACATCATAAGTAACAACGTGTCTTCTACGACTTTTTATAATTCGTTAAATTTTACTTTCATACAAAAATAAATATTAATTAAGTTTCGCGTCTGACAGTTATTAACTTTACGCCGCAGTTTACGCGCACCGTAAAAATTAGGTATGCAAACTCGTATCACCAATTCATGCAATGCACGGATAGGGACGGGGCGCGGTGCTAGCGCCTTTGACCTTGACCCATTTCACTCGATAGATGCTTGCTTGGAGTGATGACAATGTGGCCGAAGCCTGCCGCCAATATGCAGTAAGGTTGCCAAATCTACCTACACCGAGCCGGGCAACGATGTTATCTGCCACACAGCGATTACGCGATTACGGACAGTTCCAGCCCAGGTTCAGTGATAGTGGTAGTCCACCGAGGCACTCAGTACGGGAACAAGAAAGGATACTGGAGTTATTTGAGGATTGTCCCACCGCAAATACCAATGAGGCGTCACTCCAATGAGGCGAAGAACTGCGATACATTAAACCGTAGCGCGGCGGCGCTACGGTTTAATGTATCGCGTGGAGTGTCATTCACAACGAAGGCAAATATCCATTCCATCTTCATCGTGTCCAGGAACTCACCGACCAAGCGCGCTCTAGGGTTCGAACACAAAACTGCGATGCAACGTCGCATCGTAGTGATGTCTGCTAACTACCCCTGGGAGGATGCTAGTTAATTACAAATAACCCTGTATATATAGTATAGATAGATATACTTAGATGCTGTTTTATTATTAAATTTAGAGGAAAACACAATGTCAATGTGCGAAGCCGCGGTTTATCGCTAGTTAATGTGCACTTTGAGTTACCGCCGATACCCGATTCCAATTACTCAATTAACATAATATAAATAGGTAGGCATACCTACGTGTTCGGAAGCCATATTATGCGCGCCATTATAAACCGACTTCAATAAGCAGAATTCATTTAGAATGATGTTGCCACTATAAATAAATTGGTTCTTATTTTTTTTTAAAACGTGGCTCCATCGATGTTGACCGTCAGGACGGTCTGGCTGCAGAGGCAGGCCTCTGCAGCCACTCGTCCATGAACGGTCTCACCGCCGCCCGCGATGATGGTGCCCTACTTGGATTGCTCAAGTCACACCCTCCATGTCTCCAGGAGATCATGGCAAAGTTGGGACCGCTGATCCTCGATTTCTCGAGACGCAGGCCTGTGGTCTCACTCCAGCGCGCTCTCGCTTTCAGGTCCCATAGAGGGGATCAAACATGTCTAGGAATAATATAATACTCGTATCGATGAAATGTCCAGTCAAAATAGACTGATAGAGCTATCTATGCGAATTTTTGCAAGTTAACCATTTTTTCGTCTATTTTGTCGAAAGTTTTCTGTACTATGATTTCTTCTGTAAATTATTTATTTTGTTTTTTATGCAATATCATTAGTTATTTTTCAAAAATTATTTATTTTGTTTTTTATGTAAATAAAATGTAATAAGTAAGTATAAAATGTTAAAATATTGTTCAACATTTTCAAAGTGTTTGTGATGATGCAATTTTTTTTCACTTTCGATAACGTCAAAATCTTTTACGGCAAAGGGCGCAAGGTATGTAGGTATTATTCCAGAGGCGTGCTTACACGTCGTTGCATAAAGTTTGTAATGTACATGAAAGACGGACGTTATCTATTAAGACGTGCTACGAATCAGGAGAGGACGGTAGCCCTTTTTAAATTATTTTGAAATGGATAGTTTAAGGTTTTTTTTGTGTCGATTTGTAAGTAGCACGGCGGTGTTTAATTTTTGTATACCTACCACTAATGTTGTCAAAGGCATAAAAGAATACTAACCTACACTAATAGTTTTAAATGGGGTGCCAGCAGTCACAGGGCGCCGCGGTGGCTCCATCCCGTACTAAAAAATGGGGCGGTCTTTACGCAAATTCATAAATTTCATAATACTTAAACATAATATTTAATGTTGTCGGTACGTATTAATATGTACATCACGTACAATTTGTCGATTATTCTCCGAACGCTTGATCGGCGGTAAAGTAAAGAAATTAAAAAGAAATAGGGCCGTAGCATACGCGTCTATGGTCGCGGTGTCACAAAGGAGTTCCGTTGCAACTTGAATGTTTAATTTATTGGTAGGCTTATTGCGTGACAATATGGTGACATTGATTGTTCCCGCTGAAATGTAATTGTTTATTAAGCAGGTAGGATTTTGTAGTACACACACATAATCATTACTGTTTTCCCTAAAGGGTGGATAGAGGCATATTTATTAATAAGTATCATAATATTATGATAAGTGCCCCATTTCCTTCACTTCCATCTCTGCTATACTTAGTCCTCCTTTCCCTATCACTATAACGCTCTTTTCCTGGCAAACGTATTTGCAATGCGTGTCGATGTCAATGTCAAATTTCATACAATAATAAAATGTGTGCGGGCCACTCACACCCCGTTGCTATGGTAACGGGTTTAGTCGCGAACTGATTTGACGTTGACATCGACACGCATTGAGGGCGAGATTCGCACGCTGGTGAAACGACGCATGACTGAAAAAGTGCCGTTATAGGTAATAAAAGCAGTCTTATGAGCATAACAGTGCCGATTAAAGTCGATCGAATTATTCAACTAATGATATTGCAAAAAAAAAAGTAGTAACAATCTAAAGACTATAGAAGATCATTAGGTAGCACATAGAGTCATAGACAATAATTATTGTTTTCTACCCGCGTTAGTTATTGTTAAAAATCCTACATCGCGCTAATAACATTTGCACACTCTTACTTATAAGCAAATATGTTCCGGCTACAAATTTTGCTGTTCTCTTTGAGACAGTCTTGATAATGCCTCGTTTAGAGGCGAAACAATTGTCGACGTTTTGTTGTCTTTTTTAAACTCTGCGAAAAATAATTAAACCATTACTTTGTCATGGATTTTCGCCAGGTAACGCCTGTTTCTATCCAATATTTAATAATTATTTCCACCACGAAATAGGCCCGTGCTTCACGCGTGTCGTGTAGCGAAAAAGAAACAGTGTTCTACAAATGATTTCCATAAATCATTTGTGTAATTTATTTATTTATTTAGAACAGCTTACAAGATATGGATACACCAAGACATTACATAATCATCTTAAATTAAAGTGTCATGCATTTGGTGCTACCTCAATTACAAGCTGCCATGGCATGCAATGAGAAGCAGATTATAGACATAGATATGTAAAACAGAAAATTTAAGTAGGTACAATAATTTGTGAGACATTGAAAAACTAAATTATATTAGGTATGTGATTAACTAGTAATTGTGGGATACTTGGTAGAAAACAGTTTCTTTTTCGCTACAAGACACGCGTGCGAATTTATACGGCTTAGCAACGTTCTAACCATTGTGTCGAGGTCGTAAATTATAAATCTATCAATAACTTCACCATTCTTGCTCGTAAAGATGTCGATTAGCCTTTAATGCTTATAAAATGTAGATGAGATACCCTAAAACAATGGTCACAGCTAAAACGTCCAAATCTTGATAGTAACAATTGATTCGACTTCAAATCACGTCTCATTTGGCGCCAATGTTATATTTTCCCGTCAAAATTCTAAAATGCCACCGGATTTACAAAAAAAAACATTTTACACAATATCTTTTTAATATTAATCTTCGACAAAAAACACGCAATAAACAGGCGTCACATTTGAGAGGGTTAAAAAAAGAACAATGCAGTTTATTAAAAAAATATGATGATGATCTATGGTGCGACCACTTTGTATGCTATATGTATGATTAAAAAATTGAAGTGGCGCCAACTTATAATCGTAATTTCGAAAAAAAAAATTCGAAAAAGGTTGGACAACATTTTATTAAGTATAATAAAATTACAAAATGCCTTACGCAAATATGAACTAATTAATTGGATGCACCTGTGCTATCAATTGTCAGTAAGTGTAAACAATATCGGCTAGCATTCGGTTTAAGGATCCACCGCTAGAGGGCAGAACTTAACGTCATTCGACTTCATTTTCGATTCTTAGTCGATCCACATGACCTTCAAGGTCCGCCAAGGTCAAATATAAAAGTTGGGCTAACATTCGGTTTAACGGTCCACCGCTAGAGGACAGAACTTAATGTCATTCGACTTCATTTTCGATTCTGAGTCGATCCACATGATGACCTTCAAGGTCCGGTAAGGTCAAATAAAAAAGTTGCTTAAAAACGTTTTAAAAACGGTTAGGTTAGGTTAGGTTATTTTTTTGACGGACCTTGGTGGACCTTGAAAGTCCTGCCAATCGAGTTTATTAGTCGAGTAGTGTCCAAATATATATAGTATCGCCCTCTAGCGGTGGACCGCTAAGACGAATGTTTACCACAATATCAAATGGGTATTTGAACCAGACGACCATGTATACAAATAATCCAATTAGGTAAGTCCAACTTCGAGAAAGAGGTCAACAGTCGAACTCAATTCGACTGGGAAGCTACGCAGAATTTTTTCGTCCGTAATACAATGTGCTGTGATAATTACGTCCACACAGCCCTCACTCACCCTCAAAGATAGAAAGAGAGAAAGAAAGAACGATTTATTATTCCACAAAACAAAACAAACACACAAGTTACAAAAACAAAAAAATATATAAATAAAATAAAAATTGGACCAATGTGTACCAACTTATAAATACTAATGTAGAATAAACGGCCGTCCCTCAGCGTAATGCTGTCTGCGTGGTGGTGCAAGTCAGACAGCGCCGGTTTTCAGGGACGGCCGGATAGTAGTTTACATGGGACATGTATAATCCCACCTTGTATTACATTACGATTGCGAGCGGGAGGTGCGATATTATGTGTACTCACTAAAAATGTAAACTAAAGTCTCACTTTCTTAATAATATGGAGATATAATGAGAGTATACTAGGAAATGTTTTCAACCAGTTTACTCATAGGCTATCTAATATTATTGCTTTTAATTTTTTGCTGTGTACTTATCTTGACTGACATAATGTTGTAGACTACTGTAGCATTTAGTGCAAACCTTAGTGGTTTATTAATGCTATTTATAACGAACTACTTATCCTATATTTTGAGACGTATGAGGACACCGATTCGAATGACGTTATCCCGACGCACGTTAATTCGAAAATATTTCCAAGTGGTACGCTAGCTCGAAAGTACTTTAAATCGAAAACCGCTATATCGAATGACGTTGTCGCAACGCACGTTAATTCGAAAATATTTGGCCAACAACCTAACCTAACCTACCCATTTGGTTTAAAGATTTACTTCGGTTACGTCAGACGAGATTAAAAAGGTGATCTCCTCCATAACTTCCAAGGCTATGGGCTGCGACAACATTAATCGTCGTATGATCACTACTGTTATTGACCACATACTTTCTCCTATTACCCATATTATCAACTTTTATCTCGAATCCAGTCAGTTCCCTTCCATTTGGCGAAAAGCCTACGTCCGTCCTCTTCCAAAAATTTCCAACCCTTCACTGCCTAGCCACTTCCGACCGATTTCCATTCTTCCCTTTCTGTCTAAAGTTCTTGAGGCCTGTGTACATAAACAGTTAACACATTTTATGCGGATCAATAACATCTTAAGCCCCTTACAATCCGGTTTCAGACGCGGCCATAGTACCACTACAGCCCTTCTGAAAGTGACTAATGACATAAGGGATGCTATGGAGACGGGCGGGATTACGGTGTTAGTTTTGGTGGATTTCACCAATGGATTCAATTGTGTCGATCATGACATCCTGCAAGCTATCCTTAAGCGCATTGGGTTCTCGTCTGACGTATTGGAATGGATCTTCTCTTATCTTCGGGGTCGCCAGCAGTCGGTTCGCACCGATGACATGTCGTCAGCTTGGTGTAATCTCAACTCCGGCGTACCTCAAGGCGGTATACTTTCTCCTCTTTTATTTTCTACTTTCATTAATGCAATCGCTTCAGATCTTCAGTGTGCGTATCACTTGTATGCAGACGACTTATAAATTTACAGCCATGCTAGTGTAGACAACCTCCCGCAAGACATACACAGAGTAAATGCTGACTTAAACGCTTTAAGTGACTGGTGCGACCGGTTCGGGTTGGAAGTGAATCCTGACAAATGTCAGGCCATATTGAGAGGCTCCAGTCGTATGTTGGGTAGGCTGAATGTTGTAGATTTACCACATCTTTTTTACAAGTCAAAATCCATACCTGTTGCCAAGAGTGTCAAGAACTTGGGCTTACACTTTGATGCCAATCTAAGCTGGAGAGCTCAAGTCACTAGTGTAGCCCAGAAGGTGACGGGAACGTTACGAGCACTTTATCGCCTGAAAAATTTCTTACCGTCCAAAACCAAGGCAGCGCTTGTACAGACTTTAATTTTCCCAATTATAGACTATGGTGATGTATGCTATATCGGCCTGAATGCAGATCTGCTCAACAAACTTGACCGCCTTCTCAACTATTGCATTCGATTCGTCTATTGTCTTCGCAAGTATGATTATGTCTCAGCATATCGTACAGAACTGGGCTGGTTGGCAATACGTCAACGGCACAGTCTACATGCTGTCACAACTCTTTTCTCTCTTCTTCATTCTCCCTATGCTCCCACCTACTTAACACCTCACTTTCAACTACTATGCGATACCCACAGTAAAAACCTACGTTCCTCTAACAACCGCCTCCTTCTCTGTCCTAATCACAATTCGGCCCTTGTTCATTCCTCATTTTTTGTCCAAGCCATTCTCCTTTGGAATGTACTTCCTCCCGAGGTCAGGTTATGCAATACCCGTCCTACTTTCAAGAAAAAAGTCTGCCAGATTTACATCAACGCACAGACAAACCGACTTACTTATACTTTGTAGTTTATACAAATAGAAATATATATTTTATTACTTATAGTATGTATTTATATATTAAGTATTTATTATATGTAATTTATATACCTATATGTGTATTTAGTGTTGTATTTATTTGTACCATCTCACTCTCCTAATAAGAATGAGCACCTACCTGAGCATTATTTCTGTATCACCTCAAGGTTGACTGGTAGAAAATGCCTAAAGGCATTAAGTCCGCCATTGTACGTGTTTGTGCAAAAAGTTTAAATAAAAATAAAATAAAATAAAATATTTTCGAATTAACGTGCGTCGGGATAACGTCATTCGAATCGTCATATCAGACCCATTTTGAGATGGTTGATTGATTTATTAAAAGAAAAAACCTCTGTTATACTTTATAGGATATATTTAAAATATCAAAATTTGAAACAGTAAACACAGATAATATATTCGTAGCCACAAAATGAGGAGTGAAGTGCGCTTCAAATATCGTCCGGAGAACACGACTATGAATTTTATGCACCGTTTGGCAGCCTTCCGGAATAGTGATGTGACTGGTAGAGTTTGATATCTATATCGATAATTTCTACAAAATAACACAAAATTCTGCTTCAGTGGCGTAGTCCGCATACATTCGCTTTCGATATCGAAAGGGGTTCTGGTCGATCAGCTGATGGGGGTGTCTTCGGGTTGATATAACCCTTATATAACACCCTGTATAGATAACACAAAACTTTTAATAAGAGCTTAGTTTAGGCTAAATATGATATAACAAACTCCAACATTAATTAATTAATTTATTATTGCCAGCCTTCTTGGAACATTGCCAGTCGGCGAAGAGGCGGAGGAATTCTTAGACGCATATTAGAATTTAGATGTAATTGGAAGGTATAATTAGAATAGGTAAGTAATGTACATATTTAGTTAGTTTCAATTGTAATATTTATATATATATATATATATATATATATATATATATATATATATATATATATATATATATATATATATATATATATATATATATATATATATATTGTAGTTTTTATTGTAAATAAATATTTATTTATTTACACATAACAGATTACAACCGAAAAAATACAGAAAATACAAATCAGAAAGATCAAAGTCCAGGGTTGCATTCCAAAAGAATGTGTAAGTATACAAAATAAGTACCATTAAGTAGTTAATATAATAACTTATTAAACAATTTGGACAAATAGGACATGATGAAGTTTCAAACCACAATACTCTGATTAAAAAGCTGTTTTATAATTCTTACAAATAAAAACAGTATCATCGATATTGACATCAGTACATCCCTATATCCTTAGGGTGAGTTACAAACGACATGCATTAGCATAACAGAGCTGACATGAAAATTGATTTAAACGCCACGCGTATTACTCTTCACAAAGTGTTATTGGGGGCGTCTTTGATTCTGTGGTTGGGAAATGACGATTGCTAAAAAGAATTTTAAATAAATAAATATTTGGGACATTATTTATACATGTTGTATTAGTTGAATAACTCATATGATAAATCTATACTAATATTTATTAACGCGCTAATCTCAGGAGGATTGATTTGAAAAATTACTTTTGTGTTGAGAAGTGCATTTATCGAGGAAGGCTATAGGATATATAACATTACGCTACGATCAATTGGAGCGGAGCAGCACCTATTTTTCAAGTGACGGTATAAAAACCGGTAGCCCGGAAAAAACATTACTTACCTACATACAGACACATACACACATAATTGGAGCTTTTTCTCTCCATTCGCCATCTCCCCCCTCCCAAGCAAAAAAGCTCACTAAGAAAAAATTGTATGAAATCAAGGAACACTTGTGCCAAGTTTCCAACTCAGTCTGTTGTGGTCGTCTTTCTAGTCTCTTAACTACTAAAGAAAGAAAAAACATTTATTACTCCATTTATATAAAATAACAAAAACAATAACAGCTTAGAAAAAAAAAGGAAAATAAATGAAATAATAATAATACATTGTGGAGTAAACGGCTGTCTCTCAGCGTTATGCTGTCTGCGTGGTGCAAGGCAGACATCGCTGGTTTTCAGAGACGGCCTGATGGTAGAAACAAAGGCAGAGAGAAAAGAAATGCTATGACATCGAACATATATATGGAATAAACAAAAACTAATCGTAACAAAAACAAAATATAAAAGACCTATTAACACTAGTCTTAAGATTATACTCGTATCACTAACCACAACTTTATAATATCTATAATGTATTCTTAATTTTTAGGTATTTATCTATGGGCCGTAGAATAAGTTTATAACACCTATTATTTACACCTGTAACTTTTCTATTTGTTGCCTGAAATAAATAAATAAATTAACTGCGAATCTATAGGACTATTTTCCGTGAAGCGACGCCATCTGACCTATACAACCCATTTGCAAGATCAACATTCTGTCGTATGGCAACCGGGACTGAGCGACGACCTCACTCCAAGGCACGGAGTAAGTACCTAAGTGCGGTAAGTGTCTTAAGAAAATAGTCAACCATCTTAAAAAGCGGTTATCACTTAACCACGAGGCCTTCTTGCAATACTCCCAATAAATTATTCCCTTGGGAAGCGGGAACGGCTGTAAGAAATCACGCGTGCTCGCTATTATAATTTGTCTAGCCTGCCATCTGGCACCGAGTCTTTTTGGCTTATACAATTAATACTGGTATAATGCCTCAGGGTGTGTAAATCTCTGGGGGCGTGGTTTGAAGGGGAGTGATAGCCATTAATGGCACGACAGTGAAAAGGCAAAGGTTCGAATCTAAGCCGGTCATTTATTGAATGGAAAATAAACGGTTTGGTAGTTAATTTATACACAGTTTATCGTTTTAATTGTGTCATGTAGTACTTTTGTTCGATTCCCGAGTCAAACTATATAGGTATTTGTGTGATTCACGAATGTTTGTTTCGGAGTTTGAGTGTTTTCTATGATGGTAACACAATTCTATAGTAACACGCTTTAATTTGGAATCGAAGACGTTATGTGAGAATGTCTAGAAAATATTTAGGGAGTAATTATTTATTATCTATGCTAGAAAAACACCCAAATTCCGAAATAAATATTTGCAGGTCCTATAAATATTTGGCTGGACCCGGGGATCGAACCCGGGACCTCTGATGTAGCAGTGCAATCAATGACATAGTTGAGATTAGCAGTTTTATTTATTTTAACGTGACGAAACATACCTAAGTATACATTACTAGTACGGTGTCTTGCTTGTGCTTCGCGCCGCACCACGCCATAGGTTTTGGCCTATAACTTTTGACCCCTTAGGGCCAGGTCAAATTTTCGATTTTTGGCTTGCCTCCAGATCGAGGCTATCCATAGAGGGGTCAACCATCATTGGAGCATAAGCAGTTCTCGAGAGCTAAGGGGGGGTACATTCCCCATTTCTATATATAGATGTACTTAGGTACCTAATATTTGCTTTCTACCAATTTCATTAAAATTGATTCAGTAGATTCTGCGTGATGCTTTAACAAACAATCTACAATTTTATGATTATCTTTGATTTAATTATAGCTTTCGTATTGGTACATATATTATTTTCTAAAACAATTCAATTTGTATCAAAAAAAATCTAAATGTCACTTTGACAGGCCAGTGAAGTTGACAGCGACTTGACAGGCGTTTTAATGTGTCACTTTTTGAGCGGGGGGACCTTAAAATATTAACAAAACAACAATTAATTTTATTACAAAGGCGCGCAAAACGATCGTCACGCCCTCTCGTGGTAGCCATTATACTTAGTTATAATGTGATAAAAGGGGCGGTTGGTTTTTAAACGAATGAAATTGATAGTGTATAGATTACTAGGCAATGCCCGCGGCTCCGGTCGTGTGAAATAATTCTCTCGTTCCCAATTCAACACCATCAGGATAAAAAAGTAGCCCAAGATACCTCCTCTTTATAACATCAGTTATCTGCTAGTGAATGTCCCGTTCAAATCAGTCCATCCATTCTAGAGACCAAGGCGTATAGGCATTACCTAACTAATTATTAAATAAAAACGGCAGGATCGATATTGGTCATTTTGTCGGGAGTTTTATTTACGTGATGCCCTTAGAATCAGACAAAGAGATACGTCGCTATTGTCATGATATCAGATTTAGAATCATTTAGTAGCTCTGAGATGTACTTACCAACATACAGACCCATAATTGCACATTTTGCCATCTACTGTTGGTCAAAGTCCGCCGGGCGCCACTGGAAATACGTTCTGCTTGTAACCAGAGATGCCCGGCAACGGACGTTAGAGCAGCCGCGGCCTTGGGCCGCGGAACTAAAATAAAAAAAGGGTAACTACAGTGTATCAAAATCTTTATTCATTAAGGTCAAAAACCCAGGTCTGAAAAACTGAAAATCAGGATGCCAGATTCGCAAAGCAACTACAGGTAGAGCCTGTGATGAAGAATCTGGCAAGAAACTCTACACCACTCTTTTTCAATCGCCAATATGTAGTAGAAGGTAGGTACTTCATGTTCTTCTTCTTTTAACGGCGTGGCAGAGTGTGGCTCCATCGTGCGTCTATGATTTTGCCAAAGTCAAAGTACTGTTTGATACCTGTTGAGCACAGAAGAACTAGGTACTCCGAACTAGCTCAAGGTGTGGGACAAGATAAGGAACGCTGTATTGCAAGTGAGCGTCTGGAACCTGGTTTTTACGGAACGCCGGCGCCGCCAGAGGTTACCTAAACCGCAAGCGACCGAAGTGCTCAGCAAAACCCGAACTCCCAATAAGTACCTACTTACAATAAGAATTACAATATACTTACATGATTATATACTAAAAATATTTACATTACAAAATATCGTGGCTGGCTGTGTTGACACGTTGGATGGCGATACTTATTCTTTGGGCCAGAAAATTGCCAGTCTTCTGGTCCTGAGAAGCATCGATTAAGCGTTTAGCAGTGTCTCTATAAAGGCGGCGAGCGCTCGGACCCCATGACCCATGTCTCAACCCCAAACGACTCAAATATATAATCACCTACTAGGTTAGCATATTTACGCTGTTTGAGGCCTACTTATATAAAAAATCTGCTAAATAGGTACCTAATTATTAAAGCTTTGCCTCCCCCATTAACATATCAACCGTGGCATTAATAGTTGATATTTTCAAAAAAGTCTGACTTCGTAACAAATTGTCATCGTTCAAAAGGTTTATTGTATTGTGTTAGCCCCGTTCGAATGTCACTCTGCCACGCCCCTAGATTAGCTAGCGTGATGGCATACATCTGTCTGTAATATCAGTAATAGTTGCTTGTCCTAGTTGACGCCGACGGTTTCGCTTGAGTTGTGTTAACTCGTTCCGTCCGATGATTTATTTTTAATAGTTTTAGGTTGTCTGTGGGATTGCTTGCTTATTTTTATCATTACAATATTACACTTTATTATGATGTCCACAATTCGTGAAATATTAAATTTTCTATGTGTCAAGTTCCAGTAGATTAATGGAAGGAAGGAATTTCTTCTTGGGTTCGTGGTTACATAAATACCTCTTTGAAATATTAGTATTTAACGCCTGATGCTGTGCAGCAGTAAAATTATCTTTATTATCTTCTCACAATACAATCAAAAAGCAAAAAAAAATGTTGTAAAATACCTATAGTAATTGTATGTGAGAAGCTGGTGTCTGTAGTAAATGTAGTCCTGTATCACCAGATGTACAGATCACCAGATCCTCGCCCCTTGGTAGTATGGTAAAAATTAATTGACTGAGGGAGCGAAGTGACCGAAGTCTACGTTTCAACTTGCAGACTGGGGAGAATTTCTTTTGTCTGTAACTTTTTTTTAATTTTTTTTTAATTATTATAGGTAGTGTTTTAGTTTACAATGTGACGAACAAAGTAGCACAATAAAACCACAGAGGTTTGTCTTTATGCTAACAAAATAAAAGATACATCATTATGTCATGTTATTTAACTTCCTACTTGAACATTATTAACAAACTCAAATGTCTAGTTCGTTGGACGTGCATATACAATATAAATTAAAATAGTTGTATACCTAGATAGAACTACAAAAGTACCTAGTATAAGTAGGCATGGGCGTAGCCAGGTACAGGCAGGGGGGGGGGGCGGCTGCCCCCCCCTACGAGTCTCTACTCTATGTTATAGTATAGCATAGAGTTAGTTAGAATACCCATAAACCCGTTTGTTAATATTTTGAAATTAATCTAATAAGAAAGGATAAGAAACGACAAAAGCAAAAATCAATAATAGAAGCAACGTGGCAGTATCGCATCTCAAAATGTATTCACTTCCTGGAATTTTTACGCGGGATGGGATGACTATACTCCGCTTTCTGTGGGTATCACCACCTGGTATAACACTTGTGTCGAACACGACAGGCGAGGCCGGGAAGGGTAGTGCAAAAGTGCAAGCACATTTAGTTGAAGAAATAATCAAATTCATTTTCATCTGTGGATTCTGTGGTGCAAGTGTCGCCCGTTGCGTACCTGAATCATTGTGCAATTTCTGAAGAGCAGTATTAATTAAAAATTGGATAGGTATATGGAAGTTTTTCAAATGTATGCTTTCAATTTAGTTTTGCCATCATCAGCCCGCGAGGAGCTCCTGGAGACCCTGGAGCGCCACTGAACCCATGGGGGCGCCCGTTCCTTGAGGTCAGAGGTAAACTCCGACCGAGGGCGCTCCAACTGACCCAGATTCTCCAGCTGGATCAGCTGGAAGGGGTCTTGGGCTCTCTGTTTCCGACGAGCGCGGAGGAGCACATCCCTCCGGGCATGCCTCGGTCTTAGCCGCCCAACGCGGATAGCAGCGACGAAGACGACGTACCCGAAGTCAGAGAGTTAGGAGCAGTGGTACTTCGCTTCAGTCGCCGGAAAATCACCACCCCTGGACCCGACGGCATTCCGGGCTGTGCATGGGTCGTGGCCCTCAATGAACTCAGGCCTCGACTGCTCGGTGGGCTCTTCAGCGCATGCCTCGAAAGGGGCCAGCTTCCCAAGTTGTGGAGGACGGGGAAACTGGTCCTGATTCGGAAACTGGGGCGGGCAGCGGACTCACCGTCCGGCTACCGGCCGATCGTGTTGCTCAAAGACCCTGACAGAGGAAGCAGGGGCGAGGTGGTGTTAGTGGTGTCTCTTGACATCGCCAACGCCTTTAACACCTTACCCTGAAGCTGCGTTAGAGAGGCACTGATCTACCACGGAGTGCCCCTCTACCTCCGTCGTATTGTCGGGGCATATTTATCCGAGAGGGCCATAACTTCCCCTAGCTGGCTCGGGCCAGCTCGGCAAGATGTGTAGTGCGTTGTGCACTCACCGATGCGGGGTAAAACCCGACCACCACGCAGGGGCCACACAGGTGGCCATAGTCCGCCGGGTGCCACTGGAAATTCTTTTAGTGCGTACCAGAGGCGCTCGGCAATGGATGTAGTGCGGCCGCGGCCCGGGGCTGGATTTAAAAAAAGAAAAAGGTCTTTTTTTTTATTTTTTATTTTTTATTCTTTATTGTACAGATTTACAAAACAACACGTCTTTACATCATGTTTAATATTTTTAATATCCCACCTTTTTTAATGGGGGGACGGACGGACTCCAGGTTTTACCCCTTTTAGGGGGGGGTGCTCACCCCTCCCCCGATTTATTTTAGTATTAGGTCTGCCCCCCCCCCTTGATGGAATCCTGGCTACGCCCTTGTAAGTAGGCAATATACATCCCAATCCCTCCAAACCCAAACCAATCTTCATGTAACAGGCAGATTAATAAGACATTAACATTCAAATAAACTGTCAACATTGCTTCGAAAGAATTTTTTTAGAACTGTTTTGATATTTACCTCGGTAATATTATTTCGCAAATCTGAGGGTAGTTTATTTATTAAGCGAGGAACCAAGTAACGAGTGGTTCTTTCACCGAATGTGTTATCGGCGCGCGTAGTAGGTACATAACTTGTTGTGAGCAACACTTCTAGTATATACAGTATGTTCTACTTTTGTAGATAAGCTGGAAATAAAAAATTGTTAAACCTACCTCTACAGGTTCTGTCAGATCATGTTTGAGGCCGTATTTATCAACCGATTTGCATGAAACTTTACACACACACTCCTTGCTTACAATGAATAACATTTGAATGATATTTTTTAGATTGGATGTCAAATGAAAGCGTAATAAAGAAAATTAAAGAAGAAATTTTCTAAACAAAGCCGCTCCCGAAGTCTACGGTTCACAGAACCACTAGTTATGAGATTACTTTTTTTTTTTTTTTTAATTCCGCGGCCCAAGGCCGCGGCCGCTCTAACGTCCGTTGCCGGGCGTCTCTGGTTACTAGCAGAGGGTATGTCCAGTGGCGCCCGGCGGACTTTGACCACCTCTGTGGTCTCTTCGGGTGTTGGGTCGGGACGAGAATCCCGCGTCGTTGGGGTAGGGTTGCTTCTGTAAGGACGGCGGATGGCGATCCCGCTGTCCTCAGGCCCCGATCATGGAGGTCGATAGTCTTGGGCGTAGTCGCGGAGTCTGGGGCGCCCTGGCCGCCGACTACGGAACTCGGCGGGGAGGGTACGCTCCCTCTCCCTCCCGGCCGCCTCCTTCGCGAGCATGACTTGCTCGCAGAAGGACACGGCCGCGTTCCACCTACTCCGGCTGGAGACCATTGCTTGAAGCATGGTCTCCAGCGAGAGGGTATCCACGCCCAGACCCACTACGAGGTCCCGGCGCTGACTCGCCCACGCTGAGCACTCCACCAACGTGTGGAGTGCGGTGTCGTCGTCGGAAACCTCGCAGTGTTGACACCGGGGTGTGACCTCACGATGCATGCGAAACAGATAGCTACCGAAGCATCCATGCCCGGCAACGATCTGCGTCGCACGGTACGTGAGGTCACCATGCTGCCTCTGCAGCCAATCGTCCATAATCGGTCTCACCGCCGCGATGATGGTGGTACCCCACTTGGGTTGCTCAAGTCGCACCCTCCATGACTCCATGAGATCCTGGCGGAGTTGATTTCTCGAGACGCAGGCCTGTGGTCCCGCTCCAGCGCCTCCTTGCGCCATTGGAACATGACGCAAGGGCTCTCGCTTCCAGGTCCCATGGAGGGGTCCCGGCTAGGAGACATGCAGCCTCTCCGGAGATCGTGCGGTACCCCCGTATGGTTCTGACGGCCAAGGTTCGAAGTGGTCTGTTTAACAGAGTCACGTTCCCCTTGACCGCCAACCTATCCGCCCATACGGGAGCCCCGTATAGGGCCATACTCCGCACGATCCCCAGGTACAGTCTCCTGCAGCGTTGAGATTACTTGCCCTATAAAGAAATAAATTATGTTAGGACAATTCACACAACGCCATCTAGTCTCAAACTAAGCAGAGCTTGTGATATGAGTACTAGATAAACTGATATAAATACTTATATACATTTTATTTGTAAATACATACATATTATACATAGAAAACATCCAGACTTCGGTAGAAACGTATCTGTCCTCACACAAAGTTTGTCCTGACCGGGAATCGAACCCGAGTCTCGACCACGCCACTAAAGCAGCCTTTTCTTATACCATTTATATTGCTGCTCGGCTGCTATCGGTCATACAACCCTACCTAATAAATACCAACAAAAATAATTCTTCAATTCGAACCGGGTGGTTCCTGAGATAGTAAGCGCATTCGAACCAACAAACGAACTTCATCAGCATCCACTTTGCCTTTTTCCCAACCTAGATTGGGTCGGCTTTTCAGTCTAACTACGATGTAGCTGAACTTGAATAATTTCCGTGAAGCGACTGCCATCTGACCTTCACAACCCATGGGCGATATCGAAGTTAGACCGCGAGGATTTTGTTTCAGGAACCTTAGTTTTCGAGATATGGGGTCCTGGGAATCTTGAGTATTTTTGCGGGATGGGAATTCCCGGGAATGTTTTAGTAGGATAATGCAACTCGTGATGGGTGGGGTTGCAGGGGGAACAAAAATGTGATTAGAATTTAGCTAGGATGCTTGGTTCCCGGGATTTAGGGGCTGGGAAGTCGGTAATGTCAGTAATGTGTAAACACCTACAGTATGAGTAAATACCTCTGAAGATGCCATAAGTCAAAACCGGTCAGGCTTTACCGAAAATAAAATATTTGTGGAATAGTTTACAAGTGAGAATTTTTTCAAAAATGTATGTAATGAAAATAAAACTAATAACACGAATTTCGATCACACATTATTTAATAATAATTTGACATTATTACATAGGCATTGCTTTATTAATTATACAAATTATACATAATTTATTAATTGTTATATTATTTTTACAGATTGTTACATAAATAAGGATGGACAGGCCTAATCCAACCTCATCTGCAAGGTTCTTACAAAAGTTCCAAGCTAACGGCAATTGGCTCTTCTGTGGGACTAAATTACGAACAAATGTATTGTTAAAAACCGTATTCAGTCATAACGCGATTAAAAAAAAAAAATTATTTAGTCATAACTAGTTTTAACTAATTCAATTTTGAGCATTAATAAGTAAGTTCTAGTTTAACAAAGTCATTTAGTAACATCTGGTTTATAGTGAAAACGCGTTGTAAGTTCTGGTTTTAGTATTTGTGGTTATAGAGGCATCATCTGTGGAAATTTCAACTTCCTAACTATCACGGTTTATGAGATACCTACAGCCCAAGACAGACGGACATAAGTCTCAGTAATAGGGTTTCCGTTTTACCCTTTGGGTACGTAACCCTAAAAAAACAATTATTACTCGATAAAACGTGTTATAAGGTTATGGCTGTTTTTTTTTAGCTGAAAATCAGTTAAAACTTGTAATGACTAAACAAAACGTGTTAATAAAGTATGTCTGTTTTTGTTTTTAAGTCGTACTAATGCAACAATAATAGGTTTGTCCTGACATTAAAGCTTGAGAAATAGTTAGGTATTTCTAGTTTTGACCAGTGAAAACGTGTTCTAACTAAAAACGCATATACATTACGCATATACATTACGCATTACACCCCACGGTAATTAACTAGGCCTATTCGGAAAATGTCTCAAATTATTAGAACCCATGGTAGCCATAGGTGACGTCATAGTCCCCTCGTAAAGGCCGTGTCGTGGGCCCAGGACTTCTCTGGAATCCAGTCGATCGATTTTAGAAGCGCTTAGGAACGCCGAGGTTTGTGATTGGTGGAGACTGCCTGGTAGAGGTTGCTGTCTTTCCAATCTGTAAAAAAAAGTTGACATTAATTGGATCAGAAGAGTTTGTTTGTTTGTTTGAACGCGCTAATCTCAGGAAGTACTGGTCCGATATGAAAAAATATTTTTTTGTTGAAAAGTGCATTAATAGATTTTACAGAATATAACCTTAGGACGTCCTATTGTTAACATTACCTGAACTGTAGATTCTGTTTCTCCATCTGATGATGTTGAGTTCTAATCGCGAATCTATTCACGTGTACCGGTATTGGCACCACAATCTTGGTACCGGAGCCGTTCTTGCTCGAGTGGCTTCCTGACGCTAGACCGGCTTTTACTCTCTTCCATTTCGCTCGACGGTTTTGGAACCAGATTTTTACCTGATAAAAGTTATTACAACGGTTAAGTTAACACATAGGAAAAGTTAAACAAACACTAGCTTGGTTGGTTCTAGGGCCCCATATACGGTACGATGCATCGTTACGATCCGTCGCTTCAGACCGATCGAAACGACCGATCTGTAGTGTTGCTGCTCATACACGAAACGATTGGTCGTTACGATCGATGATTCATTTGAAATGGAACGATAAAGACGTGCTCAAAAATTCAATACGTGTCCTGTAAAATGGAAAACGAACTTCTTTTCTTGTCTATGGCGGTAACTTTGATTATGTTACACAAGAAAACCTAGAAAAGTGTGGGTTAAGAAATGGCTATTAAAGCGAAATCAGTATTCGCATGTAAATATTTTAAATGAATTAAGGTTCCACCCAAAACATTGGCACAACTATATAAGAATGACGGAACCTACGTACCTAAAATCGTTACAATATTCATGATTGCATGGGTTTTTGTTGCGATCTCCGATGTCATCTGCGATCAAGTAAATCGTTAACGATCGTAACATACATTACAGATCCGTCGTTTCGATCGTAACTATGAATCGTACCGTGTATGGGTCCCGGATGGATCCCTCCGTGCCTAAGTGAGCACGAACCGTCGCCGTCGGTCCCGTCTTGGAACATCAAACTTGTTTAGTGTAGTTGGACGATATCGCCAATAAGTTGTGGAGGTCAGATGGCTGTCGTTTAATGGAAAACACCGAAGTTCAGCCACTTCGCAGTTAGACTGGAAAACTGACACAACAGACAGACTGGGATTGCAAAGGCTCCGTGGATGCAAAAAATTTACACTACTAAATGTCGTTTAAAAAATCTACCGCGTTATTGCCGACGTGGGAAGGTTCCTAGTGGCTGTGTTGCCACGTTGAATGGCGATTCTTATACCTTGGGCCAGAACTTCTGGTCCTGAGAAGCATCGATTAAGTGTTTAGCAATGTCTCTATAAAGGCGGCGCGTGCTCGGACCCATGACCCCAGTATCTCAACTCCAAACGGCTCAAATATGTAATCACCTGCTAGGTTAGCATATTTACGCCGTTTGAGGCCTTCAGCCGATGCAGCATAAGTTAAATATCTTAGGACTTTTACGTATATTTAACGGGACTTTCCCTGGCGGATAACTAATGTCATAAGGTATATTATAGGCTACTTTTAATCCCGGGAATGTATTCCCGCGGGAAACGGGAACCATAAAAGCGTCCGCTGTTAGAAAATATTATCGCTAGCTTTGTTGCAGTTACCTGTACTTCACTAAGTTTCAAAGCAGATGCTATTTGTGATCTTTCAGTAAGACTGAGGTACTTCTTCGCGTGGAATTCTCTTTCTAACTCCAAGAGCTGTTCTGAAGTGAAGGCGGTTCTTCTTCTACGAGCTTTGTTCTCTCTTGGGGTGTCTGAGGAATCTTCTTGGTCTGGCTCTGAGTCGTTACCTGTTAAAAAAAAAAACACGTGAAAATATGACACAACAGCCAACTTCAAATTAACGAAATGGGTCCAAATAATTGTCGGAATTGGACCAAATTGCAATGGGACCATATGGAAAGTAGTAGCTTTCAATTAATAAATTTCGAAATCGGTTCACCCAGTCTATAGATATGAGGTAACAAAAAGAAACAGAGTCGAAATGTGAAACTCCTCCTGTTTGTTTTGGAACTCGGTTGAAATGATCATTAATATATTTAGACCGACAGACACACGTCACGCCTATATTCCCGCAGGGGCAGGGGCAGGGCACGGAGGGGTCTCAGTGTCTTAAGAAATGGTCACCCGTCCTAAGACCGGCCTGACTAGGTGTTGCTTAACCTTTGCAATGTGTTAACATTGTCGGTTACCACTAGACCACGAGACCCTCCTTTTTTTAATAAGTATAAGTACATTCGTAATGATTTTGACACGAGACCAATGTAGGTACTCGTATATTCGTCCATATTTTAGTCATGGAAATATGTTGTAAATTGTATGGTAGAAAAAGAGTGGCCGTGAGTTTTATTGCCAGGTTCTTTCTCACAGGCTCAACCTATTGCTTTGCGAATCTGGTTGTAAATGTAAATATAGAAACAATTATAATTTTATTTTTGTAACTTGCTGACTTTCATAATCGTCATTTAATGACTGTGAATAAATGATTTGATTGATTGATTGATTGATAGGTCCCACTGAATAGTATCTCTGCAGTCCAAGCGAGAATATCTTTAGTACCTATCTAATAAAAATAAATATTATTAAAGTGTCTTTTTAAGCTTAAGCACCGATGAAATAAGTAAAACAACAAGTTTAAGTATTTGTAGTTTCAAATTAACCACTAAATGGACGTTTTCACATCGCACGATATCTTGGCGATATCGTCACGACTAGGTCGCCGCAGTTGCGAAACGTACCGTTACGCTGCAGCATATATTTGAGCGAAGCGAGTTTAAATTCAAAATTCTGGCATCGTAATAACCTGGGTAATTCTGTAAGCTATTGATGAGTGCAAGAAAATCCGAAATCGGCCGAGATTTCGCCGAGAAACAATTTAACATAAATCGTTTGAAAAATAATTTGAGTCACCCGTAGAGAGCTCCGCTCGCCTTCGGCTCGCTTCGCTTAATAATTTACAATCTTACCTTAAAGTTACTGTTGACTACTTACGATATCGTCACGATATCGTGTGTCGTTATCGCGCAATGTGAAAACGCCTAATGCATATGACAGCATAAATCGTCCCCGTAGAGCGAAAAGTCACTCAGTCGAAAATTGGCGAAAATGAGTAAGTTAATCATAGTTTTGCAAATACAGGTATTTAATAGGTAGGCGTAACATAATTAATTAAAATCTGTCCGTATGCAAATGTTCAGTTAATATTGACCAAAATAAAATTACAATTCAGGTCTGATTAAAATAAATGATGTTGCGAATGATAATGAGTACTTTCGCTTGTCTTTGTGGAAGCTATCGTCAGGTTTGATTTATGAATTCGTGGAATAAGTTTTGAGTGAATTTGTTGATAATGTGGTAGGTAAAATGTACCTATGTATTAAATAAAATTAAACTCTATGTACTTTTCTTCACACAATAAATTTATTCTTATAACAATATAATTGAAACTAACTAAATATGTACATTACCTATTCTAATTATACCTATCTAAATTCCAACATGCGTCAAAGAACTCCTCCGCCTCGTAGCCGACCGGCAATGTTCCGAGAAGGCTGGCAGCATTGCCACGTTATATGGCAATGTTAATTCTAATGTAAATGTACTAATCTTAATCTATGCTTAATCTATATGTACTAATAAGTATTATAAAGAGAAAAGATTTGATGGTTTGTTCGCAATACTACTGGATCGATTTCTCTATATAACATTACGCTACGGTCAACAGGAGTGGAGTTGCAATAAAATATGTTGCAAGAACCATGTTACTATGCGGATGAAGCAGCCGCTGTAGGTAATAGTTTTGAATATGTGAGGACAATCGAATACAACGCCATCTAGTCTCAATTAAACTAAGCAGAGCTCCTAATTGTAAAAGCATCTCTAACATACTATAAAACAAAGGTGCTTCCGTCCCATGTATGCTTAGATCTTATCTTAGCTTATCACCGCAGCTCCGCCCGCGTGATTTAGTTTACTTGTTCCCGGTTCCCGTGGGAACACATTAGCTGAATAAAAAGTAGCCTATATTACTCAGGGTGAATGTAGCTTTTCAACGGTGAAAGAATTTTTGACATCAGCACAGTAGTTTTTGAGTTTATACATGACAAACATACACAGAAAAATACAAATCTTTCTTCAAACATACACACAAAAATACAAATCTGTCCTCTTTATAATAGTAGTAGAGGCGGTTTTCACCATATAGTGGTTCTCGTGGAAGGTTTTTGTTTGTATATTTTTTCAAGCGGGTGAAGCCGTCGGCATCCGCTAGTTAATGATAAAACAAAGTCACTTCTATTCCTATGTATGCTTAGATCTTTAAAACTACGTTACGGATTTTTATGCGGTTTTCACTAATGGATAGAGTAGTTCTCGAGGAAGATTTATAAATAAATTTCTAAGTGGGCGAAACCGCGCGCCTCTGCTAGTATAGTATGACAACCAAACTCCAAAACAAATATTTGCAGACCGAACGACCAGTTGACCCTACCCGGCACCTCTGGGGTAACGGTTTTACTGTGACATGACGTTGATTTTCCTAAACTCATCATTTCCCCCGATTTGTGACTGTTTGGATTCGAATGGGCTATAAAAAACTGCGGACGAGCAACGTCAAGTCGAGTCAGCGCCACGCCTCTACTGGACCATCTAATTTGGGCTGATTGAGCGATTGGGGGACCCCAACTTCAAAACATTGCAACATAGTTAGGGATTAATAAAAAAGGCACCTTCAAAACTTAAATAAATCTATCACTTGGTATCTAAATAAATAAAACTGAAGTGTATGTGTGTAGTTTTAAACTTACTTCAAAAAACGTCATAGCTGCCGAACGCGGAGGCCGATTGTGCCTCTTTGTCGCTCGTTCCGCGCTCTCGCTTGCACTTCAAGCCTTAAATGGAACGCCTCGGAGCGAGGTAACGCCGCATGACGTCATGTTTTTTCGTGCGTGCAGCCGGGTCCATCGAATTATAAGACGTTGTCACAATTTATTACGAGTATCATTTGACATTGCCATTGACAATTGTTTAGTTTAAGTACCTAGGAATTTATTATTACTTAAGTCACAAATTTTATGCATGCCTAAAAGGTTGATCAAAGAGCTCCAAATTATTATTATGTCCCCACCACCTCTGATCAGCAAATTAATGATTTGATTTGATATGAAAAAAAAACAGCTTTTCACTAAATACCTATGAACGAACAGACATACGGTAAGGTATATAAAATCTTTATGCTGGGTTTTCATAAATTGACAACTGTCTAGAAAAAATTGTAAAGGAAAATGTCAGTCAGTGTGATTTAGTTAAATAATTTAGATAATCGTTTGATTGTGTTTACTTGGATAATTAAATCAAATCAAATCAATTGTTTTGATTTGATTGAATTTGGATAATTAGTGTTCATTAACCATGAGGATCGTCGTCAAATAAGATAAGTTTACATATATTTATAACTTGTTGCTAAGATCTTACCGAATTTAACTATGTGAAGGGGGAAATACATCGTTGGGTGAATGATGAGCGTTGACATGTCGAAAAGATGGCCACCCTAAACCTTGAACTGAGTCGTAAGTCTCAGTTGCCTGCGATGTATTCCCCACTTTCTCACACGAATTCTAGTATTTAGCTGATATGACACCACCCCTTATACTACATTAATAAAAGCTAGTTTTTTTATTATGTCTGTCTATCTGTTCCAGCTTAACTCTGAAAAGGCTGAACCGATTTTAACACCCTTTTAAAAATGTATCTTTTGTTATTACATCATACTTAAGTAAACAAAAACTTAATTTACATTACTATTTTGTTCAAATCTTCAAATCTCCACTTGTAACTACTACTACAACTACTGGGGACTACTCAAGAATCAAGAATCAAGAATCAATTTCATTTATTCAGTTTAGGCACATAAAGAGCACATATGAATGTCAAAATTTTACAATTTTATGTCAAGTAATATTATAGAAATACTAAATTAAGTAGGTACATAAATAACCATTAGAAAATGATTCTTTCGCTGGTTCGGTAAGTTGGTTCTCCTGAGAAGAGACCAGCAAGAAACTCAGGTAGATTATCCATTTTATTTTTTAATATTGTTTTGTTTACATTGTTACGATTAGTTTATATTACGAGTGGCCAACAACAGAAGATTAGGGTGACCATGTATTTTTATCATTAAGATATTCGTCTACATTATACCTAGTAGCCTTTCATCATCAAACATTTTTAACTACTATTTTAAACTTATTAAGAGGCATGTCAACCAAATCCTGGGGAATTTTATTATAAATTTTTATACATTTGCCTACAAACGAATTACCAACTTTATGAAGTCTAATTTTTGTCATTGCCAGTTTATTTTTATTTCTTGTATTAAAATTATGGTTATCGGTATTTTTTTTGGAGAGATCTATGTTCTTCCTTACATATAAGATGTTGTCGTAAACATACTGAGAAGCAACTGTTAAAATATTAATTTCTTTAAATAATTCTTTCAGCGAGTCACGGGGTCCGAGTCTATAGATTGCTCGTATAGCTCGTTTCTGTAATATGAATATTGTCTCAATATCGGCAGCTGAGCCCCACAGCAGCAGACCATATGACATAACGCTATGAAAGTAGCTAAAATAAACTAATCGTGCCGTTTTTTCGTCAGTCAGTGACCTTATCTTTCTAACCGCATAGGCAGCTGAGCTAAGTCTTCCTGCCAAGGCTGTGATATGAGGACCCCATTGTAGTTTACTATTTAGAGTTATCCCATGAAAAACTGTGGTATTGACTATTTGAACTAATTCATTATTCATAGTAATATGAGTATCCACCTGTCTAACATTGGGCATAGTAAATTTTACACATTTTGTTTTCTTCGCATTGAGCAGCAAGTTGTTACTTGTGAACCAATGCAATATTTCCGAAAGGGTATTATTTACATCGTCAAGTACTACTTTTTGTCTATCACTTTTAAAAATTAATGATGTGTCATCAGCAAATAATACTATCTCACAAAGATTTTTAGTGAAATAAGGAAGATCGTTTACGTATCGTACCTAATATCGAGCCCTGGGGTACTCCCATGACTACTGAGGCGCCAGAAGAGTCGGTGCCATTAATGTTTACTTTTTGTACTCTACCAGTGAGGTAAGACTCGAGTAAGCCAAGTGAGCTGTTCGAAACACCATAATAACCTAATTTTAGTAGCAAAGTCTCATGACCAACACAATCAAAAGCTTTTGATAGATCACAAAATATACCCATGGCATCCTGCTTTTCCTCCCAAGCATCAAATATATGTTTCACAAGTGCTGGGGACAAATGGGAACGGGATAAGAAAATAATTTCCACTTGCCACCAATGGAGACAAATGAGAGCAACCCATTTTTGGGCCCTAAGATTTTAGTGAAACCCCTATACCTACATGGACGAAGGTTATTTTTTTATCTGGTTATAAATAACAGGCTCATTACCTCTCCTCTTAATAGCATAGCTATAATGTAATGTAGTATACCTTTATGTAAGTTTATTATAGCACAGTATGTATTTATACATGTATATATGTCCCAAAAGGGGCTCGTGGTCTAGTGGTAGCCGACAATGTTAACACATTGCAAAGGTTAAGCAACATCGAGTCAGGCCGGTCTTAGGATGGGTGACCATTTCTTAAGACACTGAGACCCCTCCGTGCCTCGGAGAGCACGTTAAGCCGTCGGTCCCGGTTGTCATACAATCTAATCATCATAATAAATACAATCTATGGCAGTCGTTAGGGGTAGTTGGAGCCCTAAATCAAAAATCCGACCGGTCTAACTACAGAACTTGGATGTCGCCCATGGGTTGTGGAGGTCAGATGGCAGTCGTTTCACGGAAAATATCGATGTTCAGCCGAATCGCAGTTAGACTGGAAAGCCGACCCCAACTTTAGTTGGGAAAAGGCTCGGTGAATGATGATATATGTCCCAAAAGTTTATGTAAATTTATTTACTTGCACTGCACAAACGTCACCCTTACCGTTCAGGCCTGCTGTAAGAGATTCCTTTAGGAATATACTAGTTATCACGGCGAACTTTGTATCGCCTAAATATAAAAAAAAAAAATTAATATTTCATGCAAATGTATGTAAATTGAAAAACGCGACGGACGGACAGGCAGACAGACAAATTGTCAATTCCATAGTCTCTGCCTACAGCCATGGGAAAGAGGCCTGACAATATGTATGTATGTATGAAATCCGAGTATCACCTAATCAGATGGCAGGAAAAGCAGTTATTGGACATTGACTTATTATGTCATCTTTCAAATCGCAAATTTGTAGATATAAGTAGATAGAGCGCTTTTCCTGTCAAACGTACTTCCACCAGCGCGTGCGTCACCCGCAATGCGATTCGATGTCAATGTCCCCGCAATGGGCATCAGCTAGTAATAGATATAAAAAAACATTTCAAAGAAATTCAACCAAAGATCCCTCTTACAAATAAATAAATACTTATATTTATTTTCGAGCCAACGACAATTGACAGTTAGCGAACGCGCCAAATGAATTGTAAATCGTGCCATTTTAATTTTACTGCTTAAAAAAAAACAACAACAGAAAAATGCGTTAGAATAGAATCGAGACAGCCGCATAATATAAATTTGTAAACGCATAAAGTCCCGACATAACCGCGGTTTGAATTTAGAATTTTCGAAGCGAGCGGCGAGTTAAATCGGTTGTGAACTCGAATGCATTTAGTCGAATCAGATGAATCGATTACGATAAAGTTATTACTAAAAATGGCGTTCACGTAATATTTTAGTTTAAATTTTCACGCAGTCGCAATGACAGTTTTCCTCGAATGGCGGGTGAATTTCAAATTATTTTATATTTACGTATGGAATGCATAAAATGTTTGACTTACTGTTTAGTTTTTTTTATAATTTTTGGTTGTAAACATCGATCCTCTAAAAAGGGTAGATTCCTAAAACTAAAATAAATACTTATGTACCTACTCATTAAATAAAGAATATTAAAGGAGATTCGATTGGTTATGTGTTTTAATAAGTACAATAAGATATTATTATGTATGTGTGTGTGGAGCGGAGCGTCTGGGTGGAAAAATAAATTATAGAAAATTGTGTTTTCCATATCTATCATCGTCTATCGGGTATTTTATTATCCTGACTGATTTTAAAATAGAGTAAGTTTCTTGCATTGTCATAATTTTAAACCATTCAAGCAAGACCATTTAGTACTTCACACCCCATCTTTACCACAGACTCAACAAATAAACCAATTAGAAATGGCTGCTTGACATTATAAAGACAATTTCACGCCACTATAACGCATCTGTACCGTAAAATTGACGCGATTCCGAACGCACTCTTGTTTGGCGCGAATTGGAGTTCCCAGGTGACAGCTGTCATTTCTTAATGTATTTCTATATTTCTAAAAGTTATATTGAAATGCATAATATTTTATTTCTCAATACTTTGGCTGTATAAAATCAATCAGTTTTTTACCAATAGAGAGGAAATATTTAATTGTTTTTATGTTTGCTTGAATTAAATAAGCTCCGAAACCACTGAATAGATTTGATAACTGTTTCACTAATATGTAGCTACATTATTCCTAAATGCTATATGCTAGTTTTATCCCGGTAATCTAATCCCGTGGGACTTGCAAGCGAGAAAATCACGCGGGTGTCAGTACGACATTGCAGAAAGATTTTTTTGATTCGCATCTTTTTGCGACGAAAATTTTGAGTGGCTGTGGTTTCAATTATTCTTTCGTGTTAAATAAAGACGCTGTAAGAAACTTGTGATACGTACATTTCACCATCTTAGTTAATACCTGCGCGTTTTATTCACCTACGGCATCTCTCCTAATTCTTCCCTATGACTCGATTTGTGTTACGCGGTGTTTACTCCTCTTTTCTCTTATTGTGAAGTATTTTTCCTCTTTAACTTTGTTAGAAGAAAAATGGTAGACCAATGTTACATTGTTTGATTAGTGTTCCTTCGCCATCCCTTGGTCATTCTAAGACATAGAAATTTCTGAAACAAGCAACGTTTCCCTCAATGACCAGAATATTACTTTATTTCTACATTTTCTAATATTATTCGACATTCGCTGGGCCCCGCGAATTATTGAATGACGTCCATTTTACCCGGAAATTCAGTTGATATCTCTCAAAACCATAGACTAAAAATCTATGGCATACTGCCGTGTATACTTGTCTCTATAGGCAAAGAATAGAAAAAACGTAAGTACTTTCACATAGAGGTTTCAAGTCTACACAAGAACATACACGATTACAAGTCCTAATGCTTTAAATCTACCTTTTTGTATGTTGTTAATATATTACTGAGATGTCTGTTGTCTTTTATGTACAACTAGTGGTCGCCCGCGACTTCGGCCGCGCGGTAATTTGGATTTTTTCCCGTTCCCGTAGTATCGCGCACTCGGTTTGTCATCGTCGCTTCCTACTTACTTGACACTTATCGTCATATTTTGAACAATTCACACAATATCTTTATAAATTGTAGCTTATGTGTTATTCTTATGTATAAGCTATATTATTGTAAAGTTTCATTAAAATCCATTCAGTAGTTTTTACGTGAAAGAGTAACAAACAAACATCCATCCATCCATACGTATGTATGTATGTATGTCACAAACTTTCGTGTTTATAATATTAGTAGGATAAAGTAAGTATAAATAAATGAAAAACCGGTCAAGTGCGAGTCGGACTCGCAAAAATGGCAAAAAATACGTTTCTTGTATGGGAGCCTCCTTAAATATTTATTTTATTTTGTTTTTTAGTATTTGTTGTTATAGCGGCAACAGAAATATATCATCTGTGAAAATTTCAACTTTCTTACTATCACAGTTCATGAGATACAGACCTGATGCCAGACGAACGGCTGGATGGAGAGCAGTCTTAGTACTAGTTACCCATAGGGTTCACGTTTTACCCTATGGGTACGGAACCCTAAAAACATTGCCGGAATTTAATATTAAAAACTAAGTAATTAAGAAAGAAGAGCTCTTCAATCTGATCCCACCTACTTCCTTCCGATCCCGAACAACGCAGAGATGCCACACAGTGGATAGCATGTTCGCGAGAACTGAACGAACTGAACTGAACTGAACTGAACGTTTTAAACGTTCGTTTCTCTGCCGAACGATAGTGGCCTGGAACGCCCTGCCTGTGCACGTGTTTCCTCCCACATATAATCCTGGGTTCTTTAAGCGGAGCGTGAAGAGGCACATCAGTAGGTCGTCAAGTTTAGGGCCACTTCTATAGTATTGTGTGTTGTGAGAGTGGCCCAGAATCGCTAGACGTCGTCACGACTTACCACCAGGTGGACGGCGTCAATTTGACGTACCAAATATAAAAAAAAATATAAAAAAATTTATTAATTGAATTATTCCATGATTTAATTTCTTAACAATTAATACAGGGCATTAAATAACCTAGGTATACCTTCGATTCTATGATATAAAGTACTTCAAATTTAAAAAAAAAACATGTTAAAATTTGATTTCCGAAAAATATTTTTTTTTGTGTTACTACACTATACTTACCGAGGGGCGATATTTTTTTTTAATATTTTTTTTTATAAATCACAAGGTCAATGAAGGCAGTCTGTATCCATCTTCCCGATTGAAATTTTTATGTTTTTTAATTTCAACGCCAACCTCGCGTAGTAGTAACGTTCAGTTGATAAGACCGTCTTTTCGAATTTTTATTTCAATAATAATGTTTAATTTAAACATAAGATCATTAATAATTTATTTCACGTCTCGCTAATTCAAGGTTGTCTGGAAGAGATTTTTATTTTTTATTTTTTACTAGTTAATTTTTTTAATTTTTTATTTTTTAGTAGTTTTTTACATAGGTTTTGGCCTATAACTTTTGACCCCTTAGGGCTAGGTAAATTTTTTGGCTTGCCTCCAGATCGAGGGCTATCCATAGAGGGGTCAACCATCATTGGAGCATAAGCAGTTCTCGAGAGCTAAGGGGGGACAAAAATTACATTCACCATTTCTATATGGACACAACACACACTTTACAGACCTCTACCATCATTCGTATACTAACTGTCCTTCTCGAAGTGAACACAACACACACACTAACAGCTATATTAATGTGTGTGTTGTGTTTACTCGTATAAATGACTAGCTGATCGCCGCAGCTCCGCCCGCGTGATTTAGTTTACTCGTTCCCGGTACACATTACCGGGATAAAAAGTTGCCTATGTTACTCAGGGAATGTAGCTTTCCAATGGTGAAAGAATTTTTGGAAATCGGCACATTAGCTTTTGAGGTTATTCATTTCAAACATACACACAAAAATACAAATCTTTCCTCTTTATAATAGTAGTATAGATGGTTCACAGAGCAGACAGAGGTATTGAATATATCAACTTTGTTACACATGTCGTTATAGGCAGAACATTTTATCGCTCGAACACGAGATCGCTTTAAGTGATGAGGCTGCCATTTGTACTTTCTTTAAGTGATGTCTTATTTATCTACCAGTCTCCATGTTGAGACTATTAAGATAACCTATTTGAATTTCTGATTTTATTTTGGCTTTCCATTAGAGATAACATTTTATAGTACAATTACAATGAATACTTTATCTGTTCGTTTGGCCTTACTTCACATTAACTGTTTTTAGTGGGATAAGTTTATAATGATATAATGTGTACGCCAACGTTTAAAATAGTAGTTTTCATGACAAGGGAGTAAAATGATATATTGTTGTCGAAGGCGCTATTTTGAATCCAGAGCGAAGCGAAGGATTCGAGAGTAAAATTCCGAGCGTAGCGAGAGTTTCTAAAGTAGAATCCTGAGCGTAGCGAGGGGATTCAAAGGATGTCGCCTGAGAAAAAATAATTTTACTCTCCAAGTCTTAAATATTACTTTTCATCGCCTTCTATGAAAAAAAAAAGAAATGTACTTGCGCTGAAAAAAATCCGCGCGTTTTGTTTTTTTTTTTGGTTGGATTATTATGAAAGATTTAACTATGTTCCAAATTCAAATCTCATTATTTCCCGCTAAAAAGTCTCTGAACAAGAAAGAAAGAACCTTAGGCGCACTTATGTAGGAAAGGAACAAAACGGCACTTTTTGAATAGAAGTGATGAAAAATTACGTAATATTAAGTAGATAAGAGATATAAGGCTGGGAATTTCTCAGACGTTCAGTGAGTATGGAGTGTCGGTTGTGGTTACTTCCGGAGATAGGTTGTTAGAGATAGAATTCATAAATATTCCGAAATGTAACGGAGATATTCCCTACCCTGGGGTACGCCAACAGTGATATCGCACCAAGAAGAAAGAGTCTTCTACGCAAACACGTTTCTGGCGAATAGACAGATTACTATGAAATCAATCAAACAAGTTTTGCAAGGAGAACTTCAAAATCCACCGTTAAAACACACATATATCACGCCTATATCCCCGGAGGGATAGGCAGGCATTACACACCCACAATTTGCCAGTATTTTTAGTCCCACGTAATAGGGGGCAAGCGTATTGCCGTCACCGGGCACACATAATATAATGGGCTAGATCCAAAATGGCGGAATGAATTTAATATAAAGTAACAGCAATATTGTCATTTTGAAAAAAATTAAACCCGTTGCCTTGCAAGGAAATGTTAATGAAAGGCAACAAAATCTTACGTGCCAGCCGCTGTGGCACAGCCAATTAAAGTCCTGGGCGTCTCGGACCACTTATGATACAGGCTGTTTAAAATAATAACAATTAAATTTTGACAATTTTCATAATTAACCAAATAGTATGTAGACTATGTAGTTAATTTTTCAGTGAGGAATATATTATACAGGTTGATGTAAATTAGTCATAAGTTTATTTTAATGTTTCTGCGATTTTATTTGATTCTAATGTCATTTTCTTCTAATCAACATTGACTGCTTCAGTGACGTGGTCGGTAGTGCATCGGAGTCTCGGGTTCGATTCCCGGGTCGAATTCAATATTTGTGTGATCCACAAATGTTTGTCTCGGAGTTTAGGTGTTTTCTATGTATAATATGTATGTACTTAGAAATATATAAGTATGTATATCAGTTGTCTAGATCCCATAGCACAAGCTTATAGCTTAGTTTGGGCTAGATGACGTTGTGTGAGCATGTCCAACAATGATTAGAAAAATTTAAAAATGTTTGTTCTCTGCCTAACGTTCCTTCCGGATAACAAATGTGGTAAGTATAACATTTTTCTGTCATCCGATTTTAATGAAACAAACCCTAATTTTACGTACGAGTATGTATAATTTTAAGTATTAATCAAAATGCCTACAGTATGCAAATGCTTCATTTTTCGAATCAGGATAAGTGAATATGGACCAAAATTAAGCTAACTAAAGAAATAATAAATAATAAACAAAAATTATCAATGTCACTACCTAGAGACAGTAATAATTTTTGTTTTAATATCAAATATATAGACAATTATTTTAAAAGGCTTTACAACAAGTAGTTTACAACATTTTTAATGATAATGACTAATCCTGATTTGCAAAATTAAGCAGTCCTGGCGCATAATTGCTTAATTTTGCGTTATTACGAATAGTTTGCCCTAGAGCTAAACTTAATCCTATTGTGAAAACCATAAAAAAATGTGATCAATATTTTCGTTGATTAGCGAACGATTCTAAAAAATCATAGTGTGGATGATTTTAGACTTCTTACTATACTGACAAGTATACTATGTAAGAGAAGTCTTATAGTCCGGTCATGTCCGTCTGTCCGCACTTTTCAACTCGATAACTACAAGTGCTAGAAAGTTATGATTTGGCACATAGAATTTTGGTACATAATAAACACCATAGCCGAAATAATTTCGATCGGGGGTCAAGTGGTTCCTGAGAACCATGTTTCTGAAATTCCCATAGAAAATGTATGGGTAAAAAATTCTATAAAATATTTTAATGTCGCAAAATTTTAGGCGAGTGAGAATATTTCAATAAATTTCATAAAATAAATAAACAAAAATATTAAAATATTTTGCAACATTACGACATTTAAAAAAAGTTCCAGTGTAATTCCATTGTAAAATTTTCAACTTTGATATTGATTTTAAGTATTTTAAAAAATTACGTAGATAAAAAACTTTATATTTTCTGAATCTTGAATCCATTTTCTGTTATAAAATGTATTTTTTTTATTTTTATTTAGTATGGATTTCTCTCAGTCACGATTCAAAAATTTACTTTTTCTAAAATTTCGTAAGTTTGAGCCTCATTTACAGAAAAGCTACACAAGATACACTGACAATTTTCTTTATTACATAATAAGTTACATATATCTTTCAAAAAATGTTTTGTACGAGAATATCTGTCAAATAATAAAGCTAGTAACCCAGTAGTGCAGACATGTGATATCACATAATAGTAAGAAGTCGTCGTATGCCTTCACTGCGATAGTGAAGGGCGCCTTGCTTGTTTTAGAATCGTTCGCTATTTTTGATGCTCGTAGCTGCACCTACATACAATAGTTTTTTCCTAATTTGTTTTTTGTTTGTCCCTAATTCCCACGGAAACATAATTCCCGGGATAAAAACCAGCTGGAACTACTTCGCATAACATCAGCTATCTACCGCTGAAAGTCCGGTTAAAATCAGTTTAGCTGGTTCAAGATTGCCCGAAACAAACAGACATGTTTTTGTAAGTAGATACCGTATACCTTATATGTATGTATATGTATTTAGTTAATTTTGGAAATAAAAACACACTTTAATTTTATTTATTCGTCCTTGTAGATAGCTCTGCAAAACAATTAAAAAAAATACTTATGTGTCAAAATATTATCAAACCTGGATTAGTTTCCTCTCCTCCGTCACTTTCCACTTCGCTTCCTACACTAACAGGACTCTCTCTCTTCTCTTCTTCTCTATCATCTCTTACTGGCCCCGGCACTGACCCTAAAACCCTCGACAACCAAGGTTCAGGGTAGCCTAATAAAAAAGGAAAACCATTTTGTTGTAAAAATGGCGCGTAATATCTCATCTGATTTAATCCTTCTAATCTATCACTCTCTTCTTCATCTGAATTTCTAGAACTCTCCGAAATATTATTCTCTATGTCTATTTCTGGAGATTTTCTATCTCCAATTATGGATTCTATAGAAAACGGTTTAGGTATTTTCTTCGGAGTTTTGGTCTCAACTATTTCTATATTGGATTCCATGTTCACTGTTTTTTGAACACATAAAACACCAAACACTATTATTAATTATTTTATATTACTACAAATATTATTATTTTGTTTGTTTTAATTTAAAATTTATATCACTCATCATAATAAATATAATATAAATAAAAAATACAGACAAATCTTTGTTTAAATTCCATAATTTTTTTTAAGTACAGAAGTAAAAAGTTCTTAGTTCAAAAATGTAATCACTAATTTGAAAATGGAACGTCCGTCCACTGCGAGATTCCCGCGTAAACTCATGCGTGAATAGCCGCCACGCCCATACGGGGTGTTGTCAAAACGTTATTTTATTTTTTTAAGAACTAACCTTAGAGCGAGCGAATTTCAACTTTATGTCTAGTGAAATAACAAAACTGTAATTATCTTAACATATTATATTAAATAGTTTTAACACAAGCCACGCTTTACACAAAAATATATTTTTATCAATTACAATAATGTACCTTTTTGAACAGCAAATTTTAAAGCCTTCACAAATAAATTTTTGTTTCAAACTAAACTCTATTTGAAGTGACATTGGGTAAGAATTTAATTCCATTGTACGAAACATACAACCTTATGATTTCGAGTAACAAATGATTAAGGAATACTTGTGCGTTGTGGAAAAGAGATGGTACTACTGATTTAGTATGGTGAAGAGAGATGGCGCTAGTGATATTTGTGCTGGCAGTATACACTGGTAATTGGTGGTGATCAGAATGTTTTGCCAGTGTCAGCACTGGGTATAAATTTGATCGTTTTGTGCCCCGTTTAGTTTGTACTTCTCACTTTGCAAGAATTTTATTTTATCTATGTGTGGTTCTCAATTTCCACGGAAACCCAAACTGGGATAAAAAGTATGACACTCAGGAGTAGATAATAAATAACTAATATCTTCTTCTTCAGTCTGTAAGCCTTCTCATCATCAACTGCCTCCCCATATCCCAATTATTTGGGGTCGACGCAACATGTTTTCATCTTCCATACATCCCTGTTTCATCTCCTCAGTCACTCCTTTCCTGGTCATATCCTCTTTCACGCATTCTATCCATCTTTTCTTAGGCCTACCTCGAGTTCTCAGGCCATCTACATTCATACTTTGCACCTTTCTTACCACATTACTTTCCGCACTTCTTATAACGCCGTTCGCTTCTCACTTTTTCATTTACTAGGGCAACTTTCAAACTTCCACTAATATTTATTTTTTTTTTTTTTTTTTTTTATATTTAGGTCGACAAATTGATGCCACTCGCCTGATGGTAAGCTGAGGCGACGTCTGGCAATTGAGGGCGACTCTCACAGTACACAGGAATACTATAGAGAGTGGCCCTCAACTTGACGACCCTGTAATGTGCCTCTTCACGCTTCGCTTAAAGAGCCCAGGGTTATATGTTGGAGGAAACACGTGCGCAGGCAGGGCGTTCCAAGCCACCATCGTTCGGCAGAGAAACGATCGTTTAAAACGCTCGGTTCTCGCGAAGACGGTTTCCACGGTATGAGGGTGATATCTCTGCCCGGCACGCGTTGTTCGGGATCGGAAGGGAGAGGGTGGGATCAGGTTGAAGAGCTCTTCAGAACACTCACCGTGGTAAATACGGTAGAACGCGGCCAAGGAAGCAATTGTTCGGCGCTGGGCTAGCGGCTCAAGGCTTCCCGTTACCTCCGGACAGTCTATAATGCGAACAGCGCGTCGCTGCATAGCGTCGAGTGCGTCCAGCAAATACTTCGCGGAGCCGTCCCAGAGGTGAGAGCAGTATTCAACGCAGGGTCTAATCTGCGTTTTGTACAGCAGACACCTCTGGTGCGGTGTAAAGAATCGCTTTACCTTGTTCAGTATTCCTAGTTTCCGCGAAGCTAGCCCAATACATCTCTCAATGTATTTTGTGTTATTGAGCTCTCGACGAACGTCTATGCCAAGGATGTCTAGATTGTCCTTAATATACTCGTTCCTTACTCTATCCATCCTTGTTACACCACACACCCATCTTAACATTCGCATCTCCGCTACATGCAGTTTTCTTTCATCCGTCGCTTTACAGCCACACATGAAAGTCCATGCAGGGATGGCAGGTCTCAAGACAGTCTGTAAGCCTTCTCATCATCATCTGCCTGCCCTTATCCCAATTATTTGGGTTCGGCGCAACATGATTTCATCTTCCATACACCCCAGTCACATTTCATCTCCTCAGTCACTCCTTTCCTGGTCATATCCTCTTTCACGCATTCTATCCATCTTTTCTTAGGCCTACCTCGAGTTCTCAGGCCATCTACATTCATACTTTGCACCTTTCTTACCACATTACTTTCCTCACTTCTTATAACGCCGTTCGCTTCTCACTTTTTCATTTACTGGGGCAACTTTCAAACTTCCTCTAATATACTCGTTCCTTACTTTATCCATCCTTGTTACACCACACACCCATCTTAACATTCGCATTTCCGCTACATGCAGTTTTCTTTCATCCGTCGCTTTACGGCCACACATGACAGTCCATACAGGGATGGCAGGTCTGAAGACAGTCTGTAAGCCTTCTCCAAGAGTGTAAATTAAAATAAAATAAAATAAATTCTTTCTAAAAGTGATCAAATTCATTGAATCATTCAATGTAAGTAAGTAAGCTCAAAGCCAGCACAAGTTCAGTCAAGTACTTGTCATTAGAGAGCAATTTGTCCCCTCCCCCCAGCACTTAGCGGCACCCCCCTCCTAAATTGATTGTGGCTATTTCCCGCACCGATGTACTTACTTACTACAATATAATTTATGAGATATTTTGTGTGAATAGCTGTAATAAATTATGTATCATAAACTTATAAGAGTTTCTCCACTTTCTGGTTAGGTAAGTTTTATTGTTGATAGAAGTTTCTTTTGTAAATATTTTGTAATTTATCATTATGTTAAAGAAGGTTTTTCCTTCATGTTGAATTTGCACTAAAGTGCACTTTATTAATAGATTTCACACATTCACGCACACGTATCACACACCCGTAATTTGCCAGTATTTTAGTCCCACGTAATAGGGGGCAAGCATATTACCGTCAACAGACACATTTATAATGGGTTATGTCCAAAATGGCCGAATGAATTTAATAAAAATAGCAGCAATATTGTAATTTTGAAAAAAAATTAAACCCGTTGCGTCGCGACGAAATGTTGATTAAAGGCAACAAAATCTTACGTGCCAGCCGCTAAGGCACAGCCAATTAAAGTCCTGGGTGTCTCGGAATAGATTTTCAAATTAGGTTTAAAATTAACAAAATCAAAAAATATATATTACTAGCTTTTCTTGTTCCCATTTCCCATGTTATAAGATTACCACGATAAAAAGTAGCAATGTCCAAATGTCCTTTGTCATGCTCCAGCTTATCCCTATATCTACCAAATTTATTAAAATCGCTTCAGTATTTTAAAGAACAAATCGTAGCAGAAGCATTTATTATATTAGTAACTAACGTACGCCCGCAACTTCCTGACAAATTATATACACAAAAAACTTCCTCGAGAACCACATTATCCATTGCTGAAAACCGCATCAAAATCCATTGCGTAGTTTTAAAGATCTAAGCATACATAGGGAACGGTAGCGAGTTCTTTTCTACTAAGTATGTTACGAGTATGTATTATTATGATGTTATAATATAGCAAATAAATCTTTGATGGGGTAGGCAGAGAAGCACCTCTGGCTACCTTGTTTTGTTGGTACCACTTAACCAATTGGACCATACTATTATCTAAATCTAAATTCCTATAGGTAAAGATAAGCAGTTATTTAGTGAATTATCCATTGTTCTATGTTTATGGACGCAAACGCAGACAGGTCAAGAACACTTATTGAATGATTAGTGAGTATTTTTACTCTGTGAGAACTTGTAACGAGACATGACTAGAAAATACTATCAATATAGATACTTAAAAATAAATTGTGGGTTTACTTCGGCATCTAAGTAATCCGTTATGCTCTAACTTCAGATATGATTTTTAGTGTGGTATGTAACACCTGTCCTGGCTTTTGCAATTTTGATTTGAGTTTTAATAAATAGCCTTGCCCCCTATTACGTGGGTGGGACCCTAAAATGCCGTAATTGTAGCATATTTTGTACTTAGGTGACTATAATTTTTTTTTGTTGCTTTATGCACGCTTATTGATTTTGACACGAGACCAATGTACATTCGTCCACATTTAGTCTTAAGAAAATGTGTAAATGTATCAATTATTGAAAAAGAGTGACCGAGAGTTTTATTGCCAGGTTCTTTCTCTCGGTTCTACTTATTGCTTTGCAAATCTGGCAGTACATGTAAATATAGAAGCAATGACATTTTTTATTTTAAGTACTTACTGACGTTTGTAAGAGCCATTTAGTGACCTATACAAATAAATAAATCATTTCCTTCCTTCCTAAGTACTGACAAAGTGTGAGTGTATAATGCACCTCTGTCTACCCTTCCGGGGGTATAGGCGTGGTAAATATAAGCTACTATGTATAAACCCATTAGGTATGTATATTCAATCCGGTATTCCCGAAGGCACAGTTTAAAATCTATATCTATACTACTATTATAAAGAGGAAAGATTTGTATGTTTGTAATGAATAAACTCAAAAACTACTGTGCCAATTTCAAAAATTCTTTCACCTTGGAAAGGTACATTCTCCCTGAGTAATATAGGTCATAGGCTACTTTTTATCCCGGTAATATGAACCGTTAACGAGTAAACTAAATCACGCGGGTGGAGCTGCGGCGATCAGCTAGTATAATATACCCAATAATATAGTCCTAGTCCACGCCTAGGACTGTAATTGTCTGTGCCACAGCGGCTAACACGTAAGATCTTGTTGCCTTTCATCAACATTTCATCGCAAGGCAACGGGTTTCAATTTTTTTTACAATATAGCTGCTACTTTTAAATAAATTCAGTCGGATATTTTGGACATAACCCATTATAAATGTGCCCGGTGACGGCAATAGGCTTGCCCCCTATTACATCCGACTAAAATACTGGCAAATTGTGGGCGTGTGTAAAGACGTGTTTTTTTTTGGTCATTTTCTACGTAGTGGTCCTACGTAGGTAGGTTTAGGTAATACGGGGGAACCTATAACCTACGACTTGTAGGTAACTTATTTTTTTTACTACTCTTATTGACTACTTTTTTTTTTATTTGCTGTGTACTTAGCTTGACTGACATAATGTTGTAGACTACTGTAGCATTCAGTGTAAACCTTAGTGGTTTATTAATGCTATTTATACCCTAACTACTTATCCTATATTTTAAGGTGGTAATAAATAAAATTATAATTTATTTATTTATCGCTGTTATATTACAAAAACACCAACCTGTATAACTTAAAATAGTATGCGCACTAAGTACCAATAACAACAACAGATAAGGAGCAAGCTCGGCGTGATTGGTGCGTAACATAATACAAATATAACTGAGCAGTCCTCACTAGGAGATCCCGTTCCGAGGACTACAACAGTCGCCAAAATCTAGGAGAGAAAGAAAATCCAGCAATATGAAATTAACAAAGTCTAGTTTTGGTGGGCTCCTCGCACCATGAACACTTAATCATAATAGGTATTATTACATACCTCATAACACTATATACACACTATACGATAATAGGTAAGCCTATCCTGATTTGGCAAACAGAAAAAAAAAACTTTTATGCCAGAAACTCGTCCATCTGTTAGCTCACGTGCAGTTGAGGATAACTATGGACTCAAAGATTTAGCACCTAATAATAGAAATCCTCTATGTCTTAAATATTGATATGTACTTAGGTATGTATATTTTATATATTTATTTTATATGGAATGTTTGTATGTATTGTATAATAATTAAGCGAAGCTCAATCTTAGACGACTCATATATTTCGTTAGTCCGCATACTCCTCCTAAACGCCTGAACCGATCTCCTTCAAACTTACCACAGTGATAACGTGTGGCGTGAGGGTGGTTTAGAACAAAAAAAAAATTAAAATCGGACATACCATCGAGGAATAATCACTAAAAAATTAAAATAAAAAAAAATTAATCGATGTCGTTCGAAAATTTAACACTTCTCTCAGTTTTTTGCAACAGCAGCATTCATTGCATACCTAGTTTATAATCTATCATTTGTAGGTACATATATGTAGGTGCATTCGTAATATGATTATAGTATTATACAGTTCAACCTACGCACACTTCAAGCTTTTTCTACCAAGCGTTTCCTTCCCCTGGCCCACTGGAAGAGAGTTCTTTTGAAATAAGTGGTTCCATTGTACTATACCTCTATCCTTACTATTATTCTTCTCGCTTTGTTATCTTCTTGTGTGTATATCAATAAATAAATAAATAAAATAAAAAAAATCACAAACAATCAGACACACACACACACACAAAAAATCGCATACATATTGGGTATTGTCTGGTAAAAAAAGTCCCATGACGACTTCTCTAGGCACAGATTTACTCCCCAGAATACTAAATTAAATCACTCGTAACAGGGTAATCAAATAATACCACTATCTGATGTGTAAAATAAACAAATTATATTACAAACATTATCTTGAACAACGTACACGCCATTACTCGCCCCCCACAATAAATCTACAATAATATAATAAACTTATTCATAATAAATTTAATGCCGCCATTAAATTAAATATTAAAACACGCTGTGAACTGCTCGGCGTCCTGAGTAAATTGCGTTCGAAAATCAAATTATTCCTCGTCTCACTCTAAAATACATATTAAGAAAGAGATAGTTGTACGTTTGTTGTTGCCTTTTCTTCGTTGTTCTGTAAGTAATGAGCGCTGTCACGCCCCGCAATCAAAAGCCGGCTCTATGATTGGTAGTTTAATAGGGTTCGAAATTTGAAATGTTTGTTTTTTTTTCTTTTCGGTCGTAATTTTCTTTCATTAGCAGTGTGCATGAGCATGACCGACATACAGCCAAGCGTCGGATGATTTTTAATCTAGTTCACTATACACGTCCCATTAATTTTCTTTGTAATTTGTTTATTGTGTGGCTGATTTAATTTCTAGTTTATTTAAGGATATCCTTGATTATTTGTACCAGTCTCACTTACAAGCTGTTACACTTGCTGGTCATAGCATGAATAGTTGAATGAATACTAGCTTACCCACATAAAATATGTTGGCAAAAAACATGTAACCATTATTGTTACATATCGAAACAACCTGTATAATTTATAAAAAAAATCTCTGTTTAATCTCTATCTAATAAGTTCAAAGAAAGAATCAATCAAATACGTAGTTAATAGATTACTTTTGTCTAGTGTCAAAACTTTAAAGACATTAATTTTTTTTTGTTTCTCTTTTGTTTGTCCTTACAATTTTCTAGCATTTGGGTATTGTACGCTTACCGTTAATTCCCAGCTAAGGTGTTTTCTTACCTTAATTATAAATTTTCTTAATGTTAATTATATTTTGCTTCATTGAAAAAAAAAACAAAGGTCGCCATTTTTGACGAAATCAAAGTATTTACTTAGTTTTCTCGTACAAATTGCGTTTACGTCTCTATTGTAGCTTATTACACCAACATAAAGTTTAAAATCCTTTGTCACATTAATAAAAAAAGTTTGCACACAAATGACATTAGTGACGCATTTCGAATCCATTCAAATAGTGATGTGAGGTGACGTTCGGAAACGCGTAACGAATGTTTTACTGTAACTTTAGCTTTCACCCTAGGGATACGTCAAAGTGTTTATTGTGAACATTTGCAATTCATATTTCGATTGTAAGGAATAAAACCTACGCATTTTTTTTTAAACTTTAAAAGTAGAGCGAGATATGAAATTGACAGTTTTTTTTAAGTGGGTCTAATGATCAAGGTAGAATTACTTGAAAATTTTCGTTTTTAGTGTCTAGAAGTGATGAAGACTAAACATCCTTCTTGAATATTATAAAACCTAACGTTAAGTTTGGGTTCGATTTATGCTGAGCGCGTGGCTGGTGGCTTTTTAGGTTACCTCTGGCACTCCGCAAAATCGGGTTCCCAAACACTCACATACCGAACAACGTTTCTTGTCCTGCACCTGGAGCTAGTTAGGAATAACTAGTTCTTCTTTGCGGGACTATCAACTAATCAAGCATTATCATTGACATTGACATTGTCGAAATCATCTATGAACATCGACGGAGCCACGTTTTAAAAAAAAGAAGACAAAAGTTAATTTAAGTACCTACTACGTATGTAACTATTACTACTTACTTATAAATGAACTAATTTTAAGTACACCTTAACTGAGTTAAGTAGGTACCTAAATAACCTATCTAATTAATGCATCTACCTCCTAATTGGCTATCAATCAACACTGTTAATGAGCTTATTACAGCAATATAAAAATAGCCTGTTTAAATATTATTTAAAGACTTCCGTAAAACTGACAGAAGAAATGAGAAATAGCCCACGTAACGACAATAGTCAGAGAAAATCCATTAACAAAACCAAATCCAAAGAAACCCCAACAATAATGTACCTAAGTACTTTAGTCTCGTTTGCTGCAATAGGTAATCTGTGGGATGTAATTTGGCGCGCTGTCACGATGACAGCTCGGCGGAAGGGGCGTGGCTTCCGGCCGCGTTCCGTTTTACTTAACGTGCGCTCGCAAAATGACACGACCCATTAATATTGGCCAGCGTTGTTGGAGCTCCCCTCACTTGTGCTTTGATCTCAAATATTGGCAGTATTAAGATTACTGTGGTTTGGTCGGTATTTTCGAAGAGTAGTTTAACGTCCTCATTATCTACTAGTCATAGTTAGATCTTTATTTTCAGCAGTCAAAATTTATTGGTAAACGTCATTTTTAGGGTTCCGTAGTACACGTCTCGGAATCGATATAGTTTTATAATATCGGTCCCTACTTGGCTTATCTTACAAATGGCCAAGTGAGTCTCAGACTAAAGAAGATGGTTCCGCAGTTACCAATAGCACATGGATTTAAGAGGTGGGGTTAGTGCGAGTTTGTAGGACCTAGGTATTTACTTATTATTTCGTTATTTTTGTAAGAAGTTTAAAAAGTAAGCGCATTTAAAAAATTTGGCCTCTGTGTAGCTCTTGAGCTAACCAAAATTATCTAAGCCGTTATGTATAGTTTTTTTTATAGTTCATGGCTTCATGATTTTCTTTCCGCATGTTTTGAGACAGACAATTAAATAAATGTTTTAAAATATGTGGTCTAACTCTGCTTACTCCCTCTAAACTTTAGCAGTGCAGAGATCAACTTATTTTTGGACATACAACTAATGGTATAATTAATAACTTGAAGATTTATTGCGCGTAACGTAACGAGTGCAGCCGCCATTTTGATACACACAGAGATAAATTGAAATATTGTTTGAAAAAAAAAAACATTTGTTTATGATATAATCAAGACATACTAGTAGTTCTGCGAACAGTAGACCTCGCGTTATTTTCGGGTCCCTAACATCCTATTGGGACGTGGTCTGGTGGCTGACTTTCCATGCGCACCAATAGAGGTACCTACCAGCAAAAAAGAAAATGAGAAATGATCATTTTCTCCGCATTTCTTCCCCATTTTCAACACTGACAACACATCCAATTCGACCGTTGAAACATATCCCACTCGCACTAGCGAACACGAAACCATCCCCTTATTTGAACATGGAAAAAAAAACATCGTCTTATGAGATGAGAAATGATCATTTTCTCCGCATTTCTTCCCCATTTTCCCCCCATTTCTCCCCCATTTTCACCCCAATTGAAAAATCCCTTCGACAAAAGTTGCGCCTTACAACAAAGAACACTTGTGCCAAATTTCAAAATTTCAAAATGCGGCCTGTAGACCGGAACTGACACACATACATACATACAGACAAACAACGCCAAATCGGCCAGTCCTCGAGTTGAAACTGAGACGCTTCGCTCGCTCGGTCAATAATACAATTTTAAGTGGTCGATGTCTGTACATCGAAGATATAATAGAGAAACTGTTGTGGCTTTATGAACGCAATAGAACCCAAAGCAATGGTTTTAGAATTTTTGTTTGTTCGTCTGACCGTTTGTTACCGCTAATAGGCGTTTTCACATTGCACGAAAACGCCCATTCTCTGCAACGGCTGGACCGATTTTATGGAACTTTCTCACGTATATAGCTGATGTAATAAGGTATAATACAGACTACTTTTAATCCCGGAAATGTGTTCCCGCGGGAATTGGGAACCGTGAAACTATTTCACGCGGGCGAAGTCCGCTAGTAAATTAATAAACACAAAATAACTTGCTTTGACACGAAGTAATCCGGGCTAGCAAGTGTATTTAAGGTGCGGGTAACGCACTAGGTTTGCCTTTTATTAGGTAAGTGGGGAACAACAAAACTAGGTAATGGCTAAATGTGGGTGCGTAATTCACCTCTGCCTACCCCTTCGGGATATACCCGTGATTAGACGTACCTAATTATGTAGGTAGGATTATTGTACCTACAGATAGAGAGTAAGAAACATTCAAACAAGATTTCACGTTTATATTATTTCTGCGTAAAGCCACAAAGCTATCTTGGAGGTCGTGGGTTCAAATCCCAGCTAGGATAAAACTTTGTATTGATGAGTATGGTTAGTTATGTGTCAGGGTGTAATTGATTTACAACTAGTGGCCTCATCATTTAAAAAATCCCCTGCGTCATTGTTGACTGGGAAGGTTGGATAGAATCAGGTGTTACCTGGCGAAAATCCATGACAAAGCAATGGTAAGTAAGATGTTCAAACTTTTTAAAATAATAGCATTATTTTCACAAAAATAGAAGACAATAAAACGTCGACAAATGTTTCACCTCTAAATGAGGCATCCTCAAGACTGTCTCAGAGAGAACACAAAGATAGTCTATTTTTGTGAAAATAATGCTATTATTTAAAAAAGTTTGAACATCTTACTTACCATTGCTTTGACTGGAAAGGTTCCCAGAATGCTGGCTGAGAAGCCTTCTGGTCCTGAGAAGTATCGATTAAGCGCTTAGCAATGTCTCTACAAAGGTGACGCGCGCTCGGACCCCATGACCCCACGTCTCAACCCCAAACGGCTCAAATATGTAATCACCTGCTAGGTTAGCATATTTACAACGTTTGAGGCCTTCAGCCTATGCAGCAGCAGCGCCGGCACATTCGGATGTGCTTGGAAGGTGAGAAGGTGCTAAGGTGTCAACGCATGTAGCGTCCCACACCAAAGGCCTTCTCATCTTCCCCGGTAGCAACGACATACCGTCCGGTCTCTTTCCATCGCTTCGTGTTAAACCATTTGGCTCACGTACGGCCGGAACACCTGCGGTGGAAAGAGCCCTACGAATTATGTCGTTTAGAATATGCCGAGGTTTACGACCTGCGCTTCTGCTACAAGAAAGGCCATGGTGTCCCAGATTATCGACGGCTACTCCACATATTTTTGTATTTCAAAGCAACGAGTTTGCTTAAACTATTCTTAAAATATTAAGAAAGAAAATAATTTATTTCTTAATATTTTAAGAATATATCACAAATTAAGAAATAGATCACAAAAACTGATGTCATCGGCGGGACTCGAACCCACGGCCTTTCACAGGGGGACTGCTCTGACCAACTGAGCTACGATGACCACTACCGACGACATCGAATTTTTATTAAGGTTAGCGTTGGATCCACCTACCGCAGTTCTGCCGAACTGACGGTAACCTTAATAGCGCGATGTAGAAATTATAAATATGATATGAAGCAAAAATTCGATGTCGTCGGTAGCGGCTACTCCACAGTTGCCATCGTTGCACAAGTGGCTAATTTAAGTAAGTATAATTTATGGTAAATACTTATATTATTATTAGGTTAGGTTAGCTATATTAGGATAGGTATTTGTACTCAACATTGGAAATATTGACCACAATATAAACGCAAGTACACATCAGTAATTATCGAATGCACAGCAAACTGCTCATTTGTTTAATTCCTGTTATTTATAGGTAACAACGAGGGGAATATTGTTTGTTTTGTTCTACAGAGTATATAAATGTATATAGTCGACGCCGTATTAGTCGCACAGCTGTCAGTTGATATTTTAAATAAATAAAATAAATAATAAATATTTTTGGATATTCTCACACAATGTCAATCAAATTAAACTAATATAAGGTTGTGCTATGGGATCTAGACCACTGATAAACATACATGTTATACATAAAAAATACCCGAACTCTGAACTCTGAAACGCAAGGCCTTAACCACCGGCCACGGACTATTAGCACAGAATAGGGAATAGTACCTACTTACTTACATACAGAACTTGCACTCCGACGTTAATTAAAGCACATTCTTTTGTTTACAGATAACATCATTCGAACGTTAGGGTTGTCCAGTAAAGTAAAATATATACCAGCAAAATATGACCAATAATTATGACGTTAATGCCTCAATATCAACTCTATGGTCAACGCCGTATCACAAACAAGAGACATCCCTTACTGACTTACAACTTCAAGTTGTCGCTGACGTTACGTATTTACATAGTCACGTATTTATATTGACATAGGCCTGCTATTAGTTTGTGTGGTACATCTATGAGATTTATAGGTTTGTGCTGTCATTTGTGTAATCAATATATAATTCGATAATGACAGGTCTCGATATAATGTTCAACCATCGATTCACGAATTGTCAAATTAAATGTTTCCCGAACTGACAAATGTGCGGTGGGAAATAAACGAATTAGGGTTGTTTTAATGAATATATTTTTTTTATAAGCAATGAAGTATGCTAACTTTTCCCATATAATTTTACAATATGACTAACAGATTAACTCTAATTATAATCTAACATATTAGTTGTCTTAGGCTAGTGATGTCTTGGTCAGATGAGAGTCAAAGTGGCGGGTGTACCATTGCGAATCATGTACCACTTACCAAAAAAATGTACCTAAAATGTACTAAATGTGTAATCAAATGCAAAATCACTTTAACGTTAATAAACTATTACATACAAAACAATTCGGTTTCACTCGTGGTCGGTCCACCACTGATGCCGGAATTAAATTATTAGAGTGTATATACAGGGCCTGGGATGAGTCATATGAGGCTTATGGTGTATTCTGTGACTTATCTAAGGCCTTCGATTGCGTTCAGCACCAGACTTTAATTAAGAAACTTGATCATTACGGAATCCGGGGGACGGCCTTGAATTTCGTCAATTCTTACTTAAGTGATAGGGTCCAGAAAGTAGTGATCAATGGTAAACAGTCACCTGGTTCTCCTGTAGCAATGGGGGTACCGCAGGGTTCAATTTTGGGACCTTTTCTTTTTCTAGTACATATTAATGATCTCCCTCACCTCATAAGAGACGACCACGAGGTAGTTTTGTTTGCTGATGACACTTCTTTAATATTTAAAGTTAAACGTGGACAGCGCGAACATGACGATGTAAACATTGCCCTCTCTAGGATAGTCCACTGGTTTTGTGCTAATAATTTATTATTAAATGAAAATAAAACTAAATGTGTAAGATTCACCTTACCTAATGTAAGACTTGTTAAAACCAGTGTTAAGGTTAGGGATGATATAATAGAATTGGTCGATGGCACTGTCTTTCTGGGCATAACGTTAGACTCCAAATTGCAATGGGGGCCTCATATCGGGAAAATTTCGGCCAGGCTTAGTTCAGCAGCCTATGCTGTCAAAAAGATCCGACAACTTACAGACATTAAAACGGCGCGTCTTGTCTACTTCAGCTACTTCCACAGTATCATGACATATGGCATACTACTGTGGGGTAACGCTGCCGATATTGAATGCATCTTTGTGTTGCAGAAGAGGGCTGTCCGGACTATCTATGGAATGGGGTCTCGGGAGTCATTAAGAGATAAGTTTAAGCATATTAACATCCTTACAGTGTATTCACAGTATATTTATGAAATTTTATTGTATACCCACAAGAACAAAAGTAAATTTGTGAAAAATAGTGATAATCATAATCTAAACTTAAGAAATAAGGATAAACTGGCTGTTCCTAAATTTAGGCTTCATAAAGTGAGTAATTCTTTTGCGGGGAACTTTATTCGAATGTACAATACATTGCCAACCGAAATAGCAAATTTATCTGTCAATAAATTTAAAAACCTAATAAAAAGTAAATTGTGCCATAAAGCTTATTATAGTATTAATGATTTCTTAGATGACAAGGCTGCCTGGTTGTAACACGAATTGCTCCTTTCTAAATAACTCTGTATTAGATTTAAGATGAAATATTTTGAAAAAAGCCGAGCTGAGTTTCTTGGCGGCCGCGGCCCTAGGCCACGGAATTAAAAAAAAAAAAAAAAAAAAGGGCTCTTCTCAGTCTCGTTGCATTTTGGAACCCTCGGTAGAGTCACACCAACTTCTGACGAATCTAAATAATTTTCTGAAAATTTCAAAGATAATAAACGTTATTTTATTTTATTTTATTTTACTAAATTGTACCTAGGTCTAAAAAATAAGTACCCGATTCAGAACGAAATTATTTCGGAATTAAAATACACCCGCCATTTTGACATCAATACGGCGGTATGGACGGATGTAATGTATGGACGGAAATAAAAGAGTTTGAAGTCAAAGCTTTCATTTAAAAAAAATTCAACATCGGTTCACCCAGTCTAGAGATATGACGTAACAAACATACTATCGAATGTCTTATAGATGCGGGGTACCACCCGACCACTATACAGGTGGCCAAGGTCCGCCGGGCACCACTGGGAATTCTTTCAGTGCTTACAGGAGGCGTTCGGCAATGGGGTCATGGGGTCCGAGTGAAAGAAAAAAACATTTATTACTCCACTTATATAAAACTTGTACGGTGTCTTGCGTGGTGCTTGGCGGCGCACCACACCATAGATTTTGGCCTATAACTTTTGACCCCTTAGGGCTAGGTCAAGGTTTCGTTTTTTTGGCTTGCCTCCAGATCGAGGGCTATCCATAGAGGGGTCAACCATCATTGGAGCATAAGCAGTTCTCGAGAACTATGGAGGGGTACATTCCCCATTTCTATATATAGATAACAAAAACAATAACAGCTTGGAAAAAAAAGGATAATAACAATAAAAATAAATGAAATAATAATGATACATACGAGTATGTGTAGTAAATACATACGAGTATGGAGTGCTCGCCGCCGCGTATAGAGACATTGCTAAACGCCTAATCGATGCTTCTCAGGACCAGAAGGCTGGCTATTTTCTGGCCCAAAGAATAAGTATCGCCATCCAACGTGGCAACACAGCCAGCATTCTGGGAACCTTCCCAGTCGGCAATGATGTAATTAATACATTCTGTCGAATTGAGAACATCCTCTTTTTTTGGAAGTCGGTTGAAAATGCTTTATATTGATTTCGTCAAAACTTATAGTAGGTAAGTATCTGTATATTTAATACGACAATTTGTCCGTCCCTAGCGTTTTTCAATTTACATACTTTTTTTTTCTTTTTTTTTATATTTTATATATTTTTTTATTTTTTTTTTTTTATTTTATATTTTAGGCGATACAAAGTTCGCTGGGATAACTAGTTGTTTTAATTTTGACTGAAGGGTCTTGTCATAATGTCCATACCCTTTTATTGTTTAAACTCTATTGATGATCGATAACTCGCTAATTTAATAAGTAGGGTGACTGCCTGAGGGGTGACATCGATACTGGCCCTTTGCCCTTACGGAGGGTGCAAAGTATCAAGTGCATAAGAGATACTTATGAACCGACTGAAACAAAAAGAGTACTTATGTTTTCGGTTTTCGTGTTCAAATTTGTTAAAACTTGCAAAGTTTGGGCATCATTATTAACTTTTAAACTTTCGCGTTTTATAATCTAGGTATTAGCAGACGCCCGCTACTTTACCCGCTTGACAAATTATATTATGCAAAAACCTCCTGGAGAACCACTCTGTCCATTGGTGAAAACCGTCTTGTTAAACCACACTTTGCTTCTCTCTACAATAATCATCTTTATCCTCTAAACCTCTAAGGTCTGCTGGCAGAAAAGTCATATTTTTGACTTAAGCGCCTTTATGTAATAATTACAGACGTATGTATCTATGTATATACTTTATGTACAATAATGATTTAAAAAAAAATTACCGCATCAAAGTTCGTTGCGTAGATTTACAGATCTAAGCATACATAGGGAACGGGCGACCTTGTTTTATACTGTGTTATGATGAATTGACGATGATGATATGATGATGTTTGAATTGACACGAAATACGGCGTAGATATGCATGCAATACCTTTTATTGCCTGACATTTCGACCAGGTTACCCAAGCCTAGTCTCAGGCAGACTGCGCATCATGTTAAAATGTCTAGATCAATAAAATTTAGAACGGGGTTAATTTTAGTTTTTGTCTACCTATTTATCACGACAAAAAGTTCTTGTAAGAACCTATCCACGCGTGCATCCGCTAATAACTTACATACAAACCATTTGACAATAAACACACAAACAAAAAGTCCCCGAAATCAAACAAATCAACATTTTAAAGCGACACACTCATCAATCCGTCGCAAAGAATTCAAATTAACATGCCCGACAGTTAGCGTGACAGTCGCTCTATCTATTTTGTCTTTGGTTTGTTTATGGGTTATTTAAATTCGGTTTGTATTACATATAAATTAACAAATTCTTTAGTGCTTAACGAGTGATTTTAATTAGTTACTAAATAATAGGGTTGTCAGAAGAGTTAGAAAGTTGAAATAACAACAAATACTAAAAAAAATTATGTAATAAAAATTTAAGGGGGCTCCCAAAAGTAGTTTTTGCTATTTTGGTACGCAACCATTTGTGCGCAAGTCCGAGTCACACTTTGCCGGTTTTTGTATCATATCTGAGAACCGATTACTTTATCGAAATGTTTTTGCTCGAATTTAATTTTACCGAAAACTATTGGCGGACGTTTTATTTTTATGTAACCAGTATTTGACATATTTATAGATCATCGAAGTATCAAGTGTCATTAGCACAGAATAGGGAATAGTACTTACATACAGAACTTGCACTCCGATGTTAATTAAAGCACATTCTTTTGTTTACAAAGAACATAATTCGAACGTTAGGGTTGTCAGGAAAGTACCAGCCTAATTTGACCAATAATTATGACGTTAATGCCTCAATATCAACTCTATGGTCAATGCCGTATCACAAACAAGAGACAACCCTTTCTGACTTACAGCTTCAAGTTGTGGCTGACGTCACGTATTTTTTTTGCGTTTCTTAGGCGAGTGACATAGACCTGCCATTAGTATAATTTGACCGAAGTATTTTTCAACGATAAACCTTCTGAACTTTTTAGTTTGCAATATGTATGCAAAGGGTGCAAAGGGGCTCTACCAACATCTTTAGAGCCCCAGCGACCTCACCTGCTAGTGGCGCACCTGCTGATCAACGGACGAGGATCGTTAATTTATGGTACCTATGGAGTGGCTTCGGCCCCTACATGGGTACCAGGTGGTACAACAGTGTTGGTCCGGGGGGGTACCACCGTGCAGCTGTGCTAAAGCCCCCCAAGTAACCCAGCCCAGGCTGAGTTGCGTTAGGGGTTCAGCAGCTGCACCGCCGAGCCCGGGGCGATGTATGGTGCAGCAGGCATGGGACCAGTGGGGGCGAAACGGAGTCTAGTGTGGGTTGTGTGGGTCGATTCGCCGGCCAGGGAGACCCTTAGCAACGGCGTTGCCGCGGCCGCCCGCAACACAGTCATGGGGCCCGCCTGGGACCAACCACCCCAGGAGGCTGCCCCACATGTTGCGCATAATCCTGATCGCCGCTCCGGGTGGTAACCGGTGTGGGGTAGCGGCGGCCTTGCATCAGGGGGGTTAGGGAGCCCTTCCGTCCGGCGAGTCGGCTCCGACCTAACTACACGGTTCTAGACAAAGCTAGCCCCTGCGCTTTGTCACTTACTGCTGCACCAGATGTCGCCCTGTCTTCACGCTTCTTCGTCTTCAAAATCTACAATGGCAGTGCAACAAAAAAAAAGTAAACGTTACACAGCGGCCCTAGGAAACCCCACGGCTTCACTTTTCGAGGTGGAGTTCACTAACGTCCGTGGACTCCATGCGAACCTCGATGCCGTCCACCATCACCTTGAGACGGCACGGCCCGCTGTGATGTTCCTCACGGAGACACAAATACGCCGCCCTGACGACACGTCTTACCTGTGTTACCCCGGCTATGTCATCGAGGAACAATTTCGAGACAAAGCCGGGGTGTGCGTGTTCGTTAGGGCGGATGTTTGCTGCCGTCGGTTGCGCTGCCTAGAGAACCCTTCCAATTCTGTCCTTTGGCTGCACGTAGACCATGGCTCTATGAGCCAGATCTATGTGTGCGGCTACCGTTCCCACACAGGGGATTCTGAGACAACAAAGCTCTTCCAGTACCTCAGCGAGACGGCTGATGAAGCGCAGGTGCGGTTCCCGAACGCTGACCTAGTATTTCTGGGGGACTTCAATGGCCATCACATTAAATGGCTGGGGTCCCTCAAGACTGATCATGCGGGTAGGGCCGCCCATGCGTTCGCTCTCTCCCACGGTCTGACCCAGATGGTATGCGGGATCACCCGGATACCAGACAGGTCAGATCACGCGCCCCGCTCTGCTGGATTTACTGCTGACGAGCCGCCCAGCCCAGTACAGTGTTTCGGTAGGAGCCCCATTGGGTAAGTCCGACCACTGTGATGTTCACGCTGGCATGAAGGTATCACCTCCTGCACGTGCTGTACAAATGTCACGACGACTATGGCACTACTCGTCAGCGGATTGGGACGGTCTACGCGATTACTATGCGTCCGTCCCCTGGAGCCAGCGCTGCTTTGTAGGAAAGGCTCCCTCGGATAGCGCTTCTGCGATTGCTGGCGAGATCAGTTTAGGGATGGAATATTACATCCCTTTCACTGATGTCGCCAGTACCCGCAGAGCCCGTCCCTGGTTCGGGCGAGATTGTGCCAAAGCTGTTCGACAAAAACAGTCGGCATATCGCGCCTGGATCAGGGCCCGGACTGTGCGCGAACCCAAACGTGGGCCACCTCAAAGCAGCGTACAACCGGGCCACAAAATCCAGCAAGAGGGCCTTTAAGAGAGCGGATGCCCAGCGCATCGCGCGGCTTGGTCAGGAGCTCACTTCCCAACCCACGGGCAGCCGTGGATACTGGCAACTGGCCAAGGCCGTGCAATCTAACTTCTGTCAGCCCTCGCTGCCACCGCTGCGTTACCCAGATGGAACACTGGCTCACAAAGCCCAAGAGAAACCTCTTTGCGGCTAATTCCCGGGTCGATGACCGTGGCCTGCAGCCCCCCGCCATCGCCAACTGTGGCTACACTATGCCTGACATTGTACTCAGGCAATGCGATGTACGGGCAGTGCTGCGATCACTCGACACGCGGAAAGCCAGTGGCCCTGACGGCATTCCGGCGGTGGTACTACGGAAATGCGCAGCTGAGTTGTCTCCTGTACTAACTCGTCTGTACCGCCTGTCTTACTCCACAGGAATCGTGCCGGAGGTCTGGAAAGAGGCGAACGTACAACCGATCCCCAAGAAAGGGGATCGGTCTGATCCGGGCAACTATCGACCCATAGCTGTCACCTCAGTCATCTGCAAGGTGTTTGAGCTCCTCATCAACAAGCAGCTCATGCGATATCTCGAAGACCACTCGCTACTAAATGATCGGCAATATGGCTTCAGGCCAAAACGATCAACGGGTGATCTTCTGGCATTCGTAACGCATGTCTCGGGTGAGGCTATGGAAAGGCACGGCGAGTCCTTGGCGATTAGCCTGGACATCGCCAAAGCCTTCGATAGAGTCTGGCATGCTTCGCTCCTTTCCAAGCTTCCGTCATATGGTCTACCTCCTCAACTGTGCAGCTGGATGGCTTTCTGAACGAACGCCGAATGCGGGTCCTCTGCGATGGCCAGGCTTCTCGCTTTTTGCAAGTGAATGCCGGGGTACCGCAGGGGTCCGTGCTGTCACCAACTCTCTTCCTTCTGCATATCAATGATATGCTATCCCTCGGGAGCATTCATTGCTAT